>MU718820.1:0-11892 GCA_026770625.1 Nicotiana glauca | reverse complement strand
TTGGCCCAATTTGTATTGTATTATTTTCATTATACATTGTATTTTCGTATTTTGTATTCATTTATTTTCTATATTTTTATTTTACTTTTTGTATTTATTTTATATTTTTTTCCTTGTATCTTCCTTGTATTTTCTTTTAATTTTCTGATTTTTCTAAAATTAAAGCGTAATTAATTTCTATTTTTGGTATTTTCTAATTAATACAAAATAGATGATATTTGATTTTCTTTTTTTTCAAAAAATTAGAAAAAATCTTGGTATTTCCACCTATTTTATGAGTTATTATTAAGCAAACAATTATTAACAAATTGCCACACAAATTCAAAAATCATTTTTGCATGTATTTTGGAATAATTTGCTTGGGGAAAAAATCACGTGCTCACACCTGGAAGACTGATAAATAACAACATAATATTGAGCCATGAACTAGTGAAGGGTTATAGCAGGAAAGGCTTATCCCCAAGATGCATGCTGAAATTTGATATGAAGAAGGCTTATGACTCTATTGAATGGGACTATATGGAGTAAAGTCTAACGAGTCTGCAAATGCCTGGAAGATTTGTCCAATGGACTATGAAATGTATGAGAAGTGTTTCCTACTCCATCATCAATGGTCAACATACAACTCCATTCCATGCAAAAAAGGATTGAGATAGGGTGGCCCCTTATCTCCTTACCTATTTGTATTGGCCATGGAATACTTGACTAGATTACAGAAGACACAAAAGAGGAATCCAAACTTCAACTATCACCCTAAGTGTGCTAAAATGAACATAGTATAGTATCTGTGTAGCTACTTTATCAATGCTTTCAAGGATTCTCTCAAGCTCCTGGCTTAGTTGCAAATGCTGACAAGAGTTCTATCTTCTTTGGTGGAGTCAGGGATGATATCCGACAGGAAATTCTACAATATTTAGGCTTCTCTAAAGGATCACTACCAGTGAGATATCTGGGGGTGCCTCTGAGTACTAAAAGGTTATCATTGGTACAATGTCGACCACTAATTGAGAAGATGCCAGGGAGAATATAATCATGGACTGCCAGATTTCTATCATATGTAGGAAGGATCCAACTGATTAAAAGTGTGCTATTCTCCATACAAGTGTTTTGGTCACAGGTGTTTATGCTGCCTATGAAACTGATCCAACTAATAGAGAATATCTGCAGAAGGTTTCTATGGACTGGAGGGGTGGTGGTCACCAAAAAAGCATTAATTGCTTGGGATAGATTATGCTGGCCAAAGGCAGCAGGGGGATTGAATATACTGGACGTAGGCATATGGAATAAAGCAGCCATCTGCAAATTGTTATGGAATTTAAGCAAGAAGAAAGATAAAATGTGGATACAATAGGTCCACCTATACTATAAGAGATACACTTCTACTTGTAGTGTTGAACCAAAGCAAGCATCGTGGGTGGTCCAAAAGATACTAAAATCAAAGAAACATTTTGAGGAAGGTGGGTACTCAGAAGAAGAGGTGCTGAAAATGGAAAAATTCTCAATCAAGGCTATGTACTTGAAACTTAGAGGTTACTTTACAAAGGCAACGTGGAGGAGGATGACATTCAAAAATTCTAGGCTACCTAAGTGGATATTCACACTATTCCTGGTTGCACACAGAAGATTATTAACAAGAGAAAGATTAGGAAGATGGGGGTGCTTGGAGGATACATCCTGCTCACTATGCAACAGAGAAGAAGAAACTATTGACCACCTATTCTTTAAATGCAAATTTTCAACACAAGTATGGGCAGCAATGCTGGACTGGCAAGGAATACAGAGGCAGGTGATGACTTGATAACACAAATTGGAATTGGCTAAAAGACATTACAAAGGAAGGAGTTTTAAAGCATAAGTCTACAAAATGGCACTAGCTGGAAGTATATACTATATATGGCAAGAGAGGAATACAAGAATATTTCAAGCAAGACAGAGAAGTGCTGAAATAATTACTCGACAACTAGTACAAGAAATTCATTATCGAGGGAACATGAAACAAAGATTGAAGGGAAGGCTATTAGATTTAAACTACTACCCTACTGTTCATATGGATATGTAAAAACAAGTATAGTAGTTAGGAGGAACAGAATGAGAAGTCAAGCTGAATCTGGGACTGATGTCCAGATCATGCTTGAGAGAAAAATACTGTGTAAATATTACTTGGTAAATAAATTGTTTAGTTACCAAAAAAACAAAGAAAAACTAATGTTAAGAAGTCAATATAATACAAATTTACTCAAAGAAGTAAAGAAAAATGCTCAGTTGGTCCTTTGCAAAACTAAACTTAACCTAAAAATGACAAAAAGTTATATTTATACTAGCTGAAAGTATCTACCAAAAATTCCCCTACGGAGGTTATGCGGCCGTATAATTTTGATGCATACCACAAAATGGACTTCTAAGTCCGCACAATTCTAGTGCGGTCTGCACACTTGGGAACTTGGTACTGGAACTTGAGGTCTTCTACGGTCTGATCGGCTCTAACCCTACACCACTATAGAGTGGCAAGACCGGTCGATGCAACTTTCACCCGAAAGGTCGGGATCGAATCCACAATGAGCTAAGATAAGTTTGGAATTGAGTTCCTATCTAATCTAGCAATGCGCGATGTTCTTAATTGCACTTCCAATCATTCTTTGCTTGTTTACCATTCTATTTTTATACTAATAATGCAGGAAAATATGCTAAGTATGATATTTTTGTATAGGGTTTTCTTAATTGGTCGAAAGGCACTACGGATGTGACTTACTCCTAGGTGAGTATCTAATGGGATCCAAAACTTAGGGAAAATTTGTTATAATTGAGATCATGATATAGCCATTACACGTAACTACTCACTCTATACCTCTCGGTAGTTTGAGTGACTTTACCCTAATTGGCTTTCTCAAGCCCAATTGGGTGTTCAAACAGTGCATGCAAAATTGGCTCAAGTCGGGTATTACTATCTCTAGGTTTAACCCTTTAATTGGGGATATCAATCTCTTTAATGAGATAGAATGCACCCCAATTCCGTGTTGGCCTGAATTTCCTAATCTTGGGCTCTCTTTCTCAAGAAGAGCCTAAGTCAAAAAGGCAAAAATTAGTGTTTGCAACCACCAATTCAACATTAAAGCACAAATCAGACCAAATATCATTCTCCTGTAAACATTTAAGCCCTAAAATAGAAGACCCATTAAATACCCACACTAGGGTTGAGCCACAACCCTAGCTAATAGGTCTAGCTACTTATAATAACTGAAGAAATAAAAAATTTAGATGAAGAATAACCCATAAAAAGTAATTACAATATATGAATCTAAGATTAATTGTAAAACAAGCAATAAAATTACTCAAAAGGCTAAAAACAACTGTTCACGTGCTCAACCAAAGATAAGATGACCTAAAAATCTTTAAAAAAAAGATATTTATACACAGCTAAATTTTTCGAACAAAAATACCCCTACGGAGGTACCGCTGACATCGAAAAATGGACCGTTGGAGCGCTTGGACTACCGCGGCCGTGTAAAATCAAGCACAGACCGCGGTCTTCAAATTTTAGCTGGTTCTGAGCTTAGGACCGCTTGGAGCGGAAAGACGACCGTTGCAGCGCTTCTCCAACCGCGGCTGCGAAATATGAGCGCGGACCGCAGTTTTCATTTTGAGCTCCAGAATGAGTTCTCTCATTCTCTCCTTGCGGACCGCAATAAAAGGACCGCTACCGCGGTAGAGACACCGCTGCCGCACAAAAGCATCACTGCATCGGTAACTTGCAAGCCCCAAAACACATTCTCTGAACTTTGCCACTGCTGAGCGCGGAAACAAGACCGCCTAAGCGGTGGATTGTCCACGACCGCGTCCGGTTTTCTACTGTCAGCGCTCATTTTGACTCAGCTTTGCACTTGTCCAGGTTTCACTCCTTTTTTAGCTGGTTTTGACTTCCTTGTCTCTTTTTGACCAAACACTGCAAACAAGCACAACATGTTAGCTTTCGAGATTACTTGTATACACTTTTCATCCAAATCTTAAGCAAAAAAGAGCATAAAATACACTAGAATCCCTAGTTATCACGGTCCGCATAAAAATGGTTGCGGTCACACTTAGGATTCTGCGGCCGCACCAAAGTGATGCGGTCCGCACTCTTAAACTTTTGGACTTTGATCAACTCTATGATTCTTTAATCTTGCGATCCGCATAATAATGATTGTGTCCGCACATGTTTGGTGCGGTCTGCACTGCCTAAGCTGTCTAAAACCTCCTCTCTGATACTCATTCTGCAGCCGTAATAGAATTGTGCGGTCCGCACTGCTAGCCTCTTTGCCCAATTTTAGCTCTTGTTTTAGACTCCTTTACGAGTTAATCTTGACTTATTTGGCTCGTTTCCCAATATTCCTGCAAGTATGCACATTTTATTAGTTTTCGGGAATACCTTTAATAATTTTTGAGTTAAAATGCAAGTAAAAGAGAGAAAATAAGCGGTGAAAATCCCTAATTATCAGTAAGCCGATCCACAATCACCCAAATAGCATCAAACTTCCTCGAAGTCTGTGGGAGCCCAACTACACAATCCATGGTGATCCACTCTTAATTCCACTCTGGAATTCTCTAGCCCAACTTCTTCATTCTTCTTATCAATAGTGCTGCCTCAAGTCCAGGTACATCTTCGCGGCACCCAGATGATGGAATACCACGAATTGTAAGCCTCCTCAAGAATCAACTCACGTAGCCCATCTACATTAGGCAGACAAATCCGACCATGCATCTTCAACACCCCATCATCCCCAATAGCAACATATATGGCATCACCGTGCTGAACTGTGTCCTTAAGGACAAGTAAATGGAGATCATCATACTGGCGCTCTCTAATGTGATCATATAAGGAAGATCAAGAAACCACACAAGCTAGAACCAGAATAGGCTCTAAAATATCTAATCTCAAGATTGGTTGGCCAAGGCCTGAATATCAACTGCAAGAGGTCTCTCACCAACAGGTGTCACACCTCCTTTTTTCTTACTACACCCCCGGAAGAGAGTATAATAAAGGGAGTTATTTCCAACTTGAAGTGACAATCGAAACGGGACTTTATTTTTAAAAATTCAGAGTGGCCACTTGGGAGATTTATGGTGTCCCAAGTCACCGGTTTAAAATCCCGAATCGAGGAAAAGGGTTTGACTCTGTAAATAGTCTGCGAACCAAAAATTCGGGTAAGGAATTTCGTTAACCCGGGAGAAGGTATTAGGCACTCTCGAGTTCCGTGGTTCGAGCACGGTCGCTTTGATCCTACTTGGCTGATTAAGTTATTTAATTACTGATTTTTAAACCTATGCGCTATTGCTTCTCTCACCGCTTTTAATTAGGAAAATTATCTTGAAACGGGTTACGCGTACGTATACCAGCTTGTTTGGTGCGTCAAAAATCATGTCATGCGAACGTGTCCACAATTAACAAAGCTTAATTATTATTAAGAAGAGTTTAGGCCGAAGTGGCACGAACGGATACTCCAGTTTTGTTTTTAGAAATGTAGTCGTGTTACGCGGACGTATACGCAACCACACTTGGTATTTTAAACGGTCTTAAAGGATATTCTATGAAATATTTAGTCAAATTTGTATCTAATTTATGAAACTACTATGAAGGCCCTACGTGATTTTAATGAACTTGGATAGGCTAAAAATAATTAAAACTTGTAGCATATTTATTATTAAGAAAAGATTGGTCAAAGTTGCGCGAACGCATACTCCAAATTAATTTAGGATCATGGTCGTGTTACATAAACGTATACGCAACCACAATCGTATTTTAAACGTCCCTAAAAGTTTGGCTACGAATATTGATCATTTTAAAACACCTAAACTCAACTCTATTATTTGTTCAAAGATGCCAAGCCTATTAACAGGCCCAAGACCCCTCAAGGTCCCCATTCAGAGGCAGAAGATGCGTGCCTCTTTTCCAAAATGAGATGGCTTGATATTTAGGCCCAAATGAACTCACTTACTGTTATTTATTCAAAAATGCTGAGGGCCTGGTATTTATAACACTAGGCTCCAGGTGAGCCCAGTATCCGAAGCTCCGAGAAATCACAAAAGGGTTTCTCCTGGGCTAACTCTTCTAAGGCCCAATCATGTTAAAGGATTAAAATTCCTCACCCATCAATTCAAATCCCAAAGTTATAGCATCCAACTTAATTCAACCTAGCTTTTAGTTTATTAAAGTTCAGTCCAGTTTACAATTAAGAGCAAATTTTTAACCAATTGGGCCAAAGGCCCAAGACTCACGAGACAGCCCCAAACCCAAACCTGTCTCTTAATCACTGGCATGAAAGTGGCCATACCTTCTTGATTCCACTACCAAAACCATTCACCAAATTAACCTACAATTACTGACCCTTAAACTACCTGGAATTCACCTTGAGATCGAACTCCAATAGAAGCAAAACAATAGTAAATTGACATGCCCATTATGGGTTTCATCATTTATACATGTAAAATGTCTTACACTACACTTTGAGGTCAATTTCCAATTCTTGTTTAAACAACTGACTTTATCACCAAATGAGCAAACTTATGCAATCATCAACTAATATCAACTTTAACAATGTAGACCTATATTTGTAACTGTTAGATCTCATATGCACATTAAGAAATACAGAACTCATAGGTTTTCCTCACTTTAATACATGCTGATACATTTCAAATTCTCAACAACTCATGCCAAATGATTACTGAGTTCTTAAGCCTCTAATATTACATATAACTAGTTAACTTATACCCTACTGTAGCTAAGTATTCTCGAAACAAAACATGTAGAGCATGACTAACAGTCCATGTTTTCAACAAAAATACAAAACTGAAAAAAAAGTAAAGTGAACTCATGAAATTCCACTATTATACCAAGATGAACTAACCAATCTAAATACCATTACACCATACTACTAATTTTGGAAATCCCAAGCAATTAATTGACATTGAAAACTTTAAAATGGCTATGCATTCATGAAAATTTCATACCATTATAGCTTCCATATTTTCACCTATCTTTTAGAGAATCAGGAAATACCTGGAGTTCAAAAACAAGACAGAAAAAGGATCAGCAGTTGAGCAAAAACAGGAGCAGTGTCCCAGCAGCTCGGTCAGCCCAGATTTAGCAATTAAAACTAAGGAAATTATCTCAAAAACTAATGAAGTATTGACTCTCCACAATCAATCAACTTTTCCTTTTTGTGTTGTTCTTTTTCTGATTTTCTTCTACCTAAATCTCTATGAAACAGTAGAAAATATGCAGTAAAATTGGATGAAACAGTGAACTCTATCCAGTCCCTTTTTTGTATTTTTCTTTTTGATTTCTAGTTATTCAATGCCTAAAACTAGTAAACTTGTGCAGCCTTGTTTTTTGGATTTTTAGCTCCTAAAACCTTATGAAACAATATTTTCTACAACCCTCTATGTTTTTGAATTTTTTAGCTCTTTCCCTCTTGCCTTCTAAGGCAAAAAATTGTGCCTTTTATAAGCAAACAAACTAGGGCAACCATGCAGGTTTTGTTTTTGCATTTTAGTCATTTTTTTAACTCTTGTTCTTAGCTTAGAAGTCCCTTATTTACTGACTTGCTACCCAAGTCACACCACTATGATTCTAAAATACCAGTTATAACCCCTTCTAGGTGCTTCTAGTGGCTTCTAATTTCAGTTACTAAAAGATTTCCTAAATTGGATTCCCTAGATTACCCTTTTTTATTCTGAAAATTACTAACTAAACTAGCCCCTTTACCTTGGTCTACTAACCATAGTTAAACAAAACAAAACTGGATTAATCAGCTATATCCAAACACCTCCAATTATACTAAAAAAACCTAAAATTGAACTAAGAGTATCAAAAATCCAAACTCACCATAAAATTAAACCTGAACAAAATTAATTCTAATATCAAGAAAACCAAATTAAGACAATTGAAATCACATAACGTTAATGTAAATAGAAGATGGGAAATCAGAAACTAATACTCTAAACAAAACTAACAAACAGAGTTGCAAAAACAGGCAAAAATACTGACTAATCGAAACGAACTAATCAAACTAAGTAGTTGAACAAAATTAAAGACTTAAAACATGTATTAATGAAAGCTAAATGGACCTAAAACAAACAGGGAACAAATTTAAGAAGTAGTCCTAGGTTCAAATCGGAACCCTAGCCTAAACCTAATGAAAGAAAGAAACAGAAGGAAGACACTGGGACTTACCAACTAGGCTTGAATCTTGACATTCCAAATCGGATTTGATTTTTACTCGAATGCCTTTAAGTATGGCCCCTAAATAATATTATATGTCTGTTCTTTAACAAAACAAACATATAATATCACTTTGGAGCCATTTGAATAGCGACAAACCCTTGAATCTGCAACTCCGACTTTGCCTAAACCTTAGATGTGGTGGAGGAGTCCCATTGGGATTCTTGGGAAATAATCATGAGTATGATATTTAAGGTGGCATGGGGATTGTGTGGTACGATTTTGGTGGCGGTACCGCCATGCACGGCGGAGAGGACAACTAGGGTTTCAAGGATTCGAATGGTTTGGGTAATATTTGAAAGAAACTAAAGGTAGATATTGAAAGGGGAGGAGGAGGAGCATCTGCGGTGTTAATCTGGGAGTCATCGGAGTGGTTTGCATCCTCGCCGTCGGCGAAGTTGACGGAGGGTATTAGGGCGGGTAATCTCTAGGGTTTGGGATGTTAGAGATGGACTAGGGGGTCTGAAGGGGGGTGGGTATGGATCAAACATTTAAATATTAATGAACACCAACTTCTCGACGGTTAGATCGAGAAACATAGACGGCCTAGATAGAATCTTGGCTAAACGACGTCGTTTCGTCGTCTGCTGGACCAGACTGGGTAGTACAATGGGGCCAGGGTCGATTTCAAGTGGACTTGAAGGGTTTGGGCTTGATTTTTGGCACAAAATAACTGGCATGATATCCTTCTTTCTCTTTATTTTCTTTTTTTCAATTAATTTCTTTTCTTGATTTGTTTTTTTTTGTTAAAAGCAAGAAAAATTAAAATTAAAAATAACAAAGGCTTGAATTAAACTAAAATCAAACTAATTAATTTTCCTAAAACTAACTAAATCCCAATTTAAAAAGAAAGCTAAACAAAAATGTAAAGATGACTATTTTTGTTATTTTTCTCTTATTTTTTATGATGCTAATTAAATAAAAAAAAATCTAGAATTGGGTATTAAGTGCAAGTATGCTATTTTTTATTTTTCATGAGTTATATCAATTAAAAATGCACAAAAATGCACAAAAATGCAAACAAGCACAAAACCATACAATTAATTCCCTAAAATTCAAATAATAAAAGAGAAATCCTAATTTTAATGAATTCTATAGGAGTAATTTAAGCGAGGCAAAAATCACGTGCTCACAACAGGAATCACCACATTTCTACTCAAAGCATCGGCCACCAAATTGGCCTTCCCGGGATGATACAGAATGGTGATATCATAATCCTTTAGCAGCTCCAACCATCTCTGCTGCCTCAAATTTAAATCCTTTTGTTTGAACAAGTGTTGAGACTCTGATGATCCGTAAATACATCACAAGACACACCGTAGAGATAATTCCTCCAAATCTTCAATGCATGTATGATGGCAACCGACTCCAAATCATTAATAGGGTAGTTCTTCTAATAGAGCTTCAACCAGCGCGAAGCATAACAATTAATCTACCCTTCTGCATCAAGACAAACCCAATACCAATCCGAGAAGTTTCACAATCGTAACGACCCAACCGGTCGTTTTGAGTTCCAACACGTCATTCAGCAGTTTGAGGTCACGAGCAGCTTCATCTCAGGTATATTGACTTGTATGTGTGGTCAGAACTAAAATTCAGAAAGTTTGGAATCAAATCTAAATGGAAATTCTCATTTTTAAAGCCTTAAGTTGGAGAAAACGAACTAGGATTGGAATTTCGAGTAAACAACCTCGAAATTGGGATCCGAAGGTTCCAGCAGGTTCTTATGATGATTTCGGACTTGGGCATATGCCCGGATCGGGTTTTGGATAACCCGGGAGCATTTTGGTGCCTATCGTGGAAGATAGCATTTTTTTTGAAAAAATTGCATCAATTTGGCTTAAAATGCATTTCAGTGTTATTGATGTCCGTTTGGGATTCCAAGATTGGGAGTAGCTCCGTATGGTGATTCTGGATTTGGGAGCGCGATCGGAAGTGAAATAGGAGGTCCGTAGGTCATTTTGGAGCTGTTTGCCTAAAGATAGAAATTTGAAGGTTTTTGAGAAAATTCGACCGGAAGGAGGAAATTTTGATATCGGGGTCGAAATGCGACTCCGAAAGTTGGGGAAAGTCCGTAATGTCGAATGTGACTTGTGTGCAAATTTTGAAGTCATTCGTGAATGATTTGGTAAGGTTTGAGACACTTAGTCTCTTTTAAGGAAGCTTAAGTTGGAAAAGTCAACCGGATATTGACTTATGTGTAGAGCGCTCGAAATGCAAATTTTATGGTTCGGATAGCTTCGTTAGGTGATTTGGGACTTAGGAGTGTGTCCGGAATATTTTTGTGATGACCGGTGTAGAATTTAGCTTGAATTGGCAAAGTTAGTATTTTGGCGAATTCCGGTTGATAGGTGAGATTTTGATCCGAGGGTCGGAATGGAATTCCGAAAGTTGCTGTAGCTTCGTTATGTCATTTTGCACTTGTCTGCAAAATTTGAGGTCATTCGGACAAGTTTTGACGTGTTTCGGCATCGGATGTAGAATTTGGAAGTTCTTGAAGTTCATAGGCTTGAATCCGATGATGATTCGATGTTTTGATGTTAATTTGGGCGTTCCGAAGGTTGTAACAAGTTTGAATGACATTGTGGGACATGTTGATATAATTGGTTAAGGTCCCGAGGGCCTCGGGTGGATTTCGGAAGGTTAACGGAATGAAATTCGGACCAAAGAAGAGGAAAAAAATTGCAGAAATTTTCTGCATTTTTTTTCTGCAGAAAACTGGGCTGAAGCGTGTAGCCTAATTCGGAGGGCTATACCTTTTGATCTATAAGGAATCAAGAAAAGTTTAAAACACAAAAGTTTTAAACCTTCATGTCTAGTTCCAGAAAGCTAAATAAATCATAATTTAGACGTCCGTAGTGAAAGTTATGGTCTATTGAAAATGACTGGTGGAGCTCGTTTTCCAGAATTTGCTTTCGGGGAGGCTACTTTGGAAGCTCATCTCTTGTAATCTACAAGGAATCTGAAAAAGTGCAAAACAAGAAAGTTGTAGCCCTTCGTGTTTAGTTTCCATAAAGCTAAAGAAATCACAATTTGGACGTTTGTAGTGGAAGTTATGATCGACGGGAAATGACTGCTGGAGCAATGTGATGTACAACTTGTTAGCACAAGTGCAAGGTACAACTCGACGAAGCACGGCAGATTCTTTTATACACGAATTTGGTTCATTTCTTTCATTTATTTCATTTGGTTTGGATGATTTTGGAGAACTTCAAGAGGGGATTTTCATCATCAATGTGAAGGTAAGTTATCCCCACCTATTTTGAGTTAAGTACATCAATTATGTATGGATTTGAGCATGAAAATTGTAGAAACAAAATTGAGGATTTAGGCCTAGGGATTTGAAAATAAGATTTGGTGATTTGAGGGGTCAAATAAACTATGATTTTGATGAACTTTATATATACGGACTCGTGGCGAGACGAGGATTCTGAAAATGTAAGTTTCGTAATTTTTCGAGAAGCGGGCCCGGGGCTCGAGTTTTGCTAGTTTCGAGATTTTGGCTATTTCTCGGTTGTTTTCGATTTGGCAATGTTCCATTAGTATTATGTAACGTATTTGTTGTGGTTTTGGCCAGATTCGTCACTCGGAGAGGAGAATTTGAAGGGAAAAGGCATTTCGGACTAGTTTCCGGC
>MU718819.1:175486-191900 GCA_026770625.1 Nicotiana glauca | reverse complement strand
GGGAGGGGGAGGGGAGGGGGAGGGGGTTCGGATTGTTATATGGATAGGAGTGGCTAGTTCCCAGCCGATAGATTGATGATGATCAATGGTTGAGATGGATTGGGGTGGAAACGGGGTCGTTTCGGGTAAGTAGGTTTGGACCGGGTATGGGGAAGATCTGGGCTTGGGTGAAATGGGTAAAAATTAGATTTGGGCCACCAATTTTGTTATTTGGGTGGCCCTAAAAATCAGAGACCAGTTGCCCTTTTTTTTTCATTTTTCCTTTTTCTTTGTTTTTCTTTTTCTTTAATTTAAAAACCCTAATTAAATTAATTAAGTCCTAAATTAATCTAACATATAAAATCAAACTAATTATCTATTTATAATAATTACAACATTAGTTAATCCTAAATTAATGAAGAGGAAATTACTAATCTAATATTAAAAGCTAAACTGTAAAAATGAAGAATATATATTTTTTTGATTTTTATTTTAATAAAGCAATTAATTAACTAATTATCCTAAAATATGAACACAAAACCTAATATGCAATGCATGAAACTTTTGACATTTTTGGGGCATTTTTAATGATTTTAACAAAATTAAACGTGCACAAAAATGCAAACGATTAATAAAATCCTATAAAATTAAAAACAACTTAGAAAAATCTATTTTCTTTAATTTATAGGAGTATTTGTAATAGGAAAAAAAAATCACATGCTCACATATGATATGATAGAAACAAGTATACTATGTAGCCGAATAATCTTCTCAATGTAAATCTGGGCCAACCTATCTGAAGAGTAGTTAGTCATCATAGGAATAAAGTGTGCCGACTTGGTCAGCCTGCCGACAATGACCCAAACAACATCAAACTTCCTTAACGTACGCGGCAACCCAACAACAAAGTCTATAGTGATGCGCTCCTGCTTTCACTCTGGTATAACCATCTGCTGGAGTTGGCCACATAGACTCAGATGCTCATACTTCACCTGATGACAATTTAGACATCTAGCCACATACCTAACTATGTCCTTCTTCATCCGTTGTCACCAATAATTCTGCCTCAGATTGCGATACATCTTCGTAGCACCTGGATGAAAAGAATACCGAGAACTGTGCGTTTCCTCTAGAATTTTCTCCCTCAAGTCATCAACATTAGGAACACATAGGCGACCCTAGAGTCGTAGAACACCGTCCTCACCGATAGTAACCTCCTTGGCACTACCCTGTAGTACCGTCTATCTGAGAACCAGCAAGTGCGGATCTTCCTACCGATGAGCCTTGATCCGCTCAAGTAATGAAGACTGGGCCACAACATATGCAAGAACTTGATGAGCTCTAATATATCCAACCTTATGATCCTGTTAGCTAAGGACTGAATGTCCAAGCCAATGGTCTCTATTCTGCAGAAATGAAGGCCAAACTACCCATACTCTCGACCTTTATGCTTAAGGCATCCGCAACCACATTCGGCTTGCCCGGATAGTAATATCATAGTCCTTCATTAACTCAAGCCACCTGCGCAGCCTCAAATTAAGGTCCATCTACTTAAACAAATGTTGCAAGCTGCGATGATTTGTGTAAACCTCATAAGACACCCGATAGAGATAATGCGTCTAGATTTTGAGAGCATGAACTATCACAACCAACTCCAAATCATGTATAGGGTAATTCTTCTCGTCGGGCTTCAGCTTACATGAAGCATATGCAATAACTCGCCCCTCATGCATCAATACACATTCCAAGCCAATGCGCAAAGCGTCACAACACACGGTATACATCCTCGAACTAGAGGGCAACACTAACATTGGTGTTGTTGTCAAAGTGGTCTTGAGCTTCTGAAAGCTCACCTCACAATCATCGGACCATTTGAATTTAGAACCCTTCTGGGTTAGTCTAGTCAAGGGCGCTACAATAGATGAGAAGCCCTCCACGAACCGACGATAATAACCTGCTAACCCCAAGAAACTCTTGATCTTAGTCGCTGTGGTGGGACGAGGTCAACACTGGACTACCTTAATCTTCCTGGGAGCTACCTTAATACCCTTACCTGATAAGCATGCCCCAATAAATCCACGAAATCCAACCAAAACTCGTACGTGGAGAATTTAGCACAAAGCTTCTGTTCCCCCAAGGTTTGAAGCACTAACCTCAAATACTGTTCGTGCTCCTCCAAATTACACAAGTAGATCAATATTTCATCAATGAAACAATGACTAATGAACCAAGATACAGCCTGAGCACTCGGTTTATCAAATCCATAAATGTTGCCGGCAATAGTCAAGCCGAAGGACATCACTAAAAATTGATAGTGACCATATCTAGTCCGGAAAGCCATCTTCGGAATATCCGAAGCACGAATCATCAATTGATGATACCCAGATCTCAAGTCAATCTTATAGAACACTGACACCCTGTAACTAGTTAAATAAATCATCAATGCGCGGAAACGGATACTTATTCTTGATGGTGACTTTGTTCAACTGGCAGTAATCAATGCACATCCACATAGTCCCATCCTTCTTCTTCACAAACAACATCGGTGCTCCCCAAGGCGACACACTATGTTTAATGAACCCTTTCTCAAGCAAATATTAAAACTGTTCCTTTAACTCTCTCAGCTCCCTAAGAGACATACGGTAAGGCAAGTAGAAATAGGGTACGTGCCTGGAACTAGATCAATGCTGGAATCGATATCACGATCCAGTGTCATACTTGGTAGATTAGCATGAAATACATCGGAAAACTCTCGTACCACTGGCATTGAATTTAACACGAGATTCTCTGCAATAGTATCCCGAGCAAAGGCTAAGTAGGCCAAACAAACCTTCTCGACCATCTGTCAAGCCTTCAGGAAAGAAATAACCCAGCTAGAAGTACTAACAGACAAACCCATACACTCTAATTTGGGAAACTTAGGCATCTCCATGGTAACAATCTTGGCATAGCAATCAAGAATGGCATGGTACAGGGACAACCAGTCTATGCCCAACATTACCTCGAAATAACTATATCGAGCAATAGAAGATCCGCTCGGGTCTCATATCCACATAAAGTCACCATACAGGACCAATAAACCTGATCCAAAACAATAGATTTATCCACTGGCATAGACACATATGCAGGAATGCCCAAGGACTCGTGAGACATATCCAGATAAGGAGAAAATAGAGAGAAACAGTAGATCCTAGATTAAATAATACCGAGGTATCCCTACAACAAATAGAGATAGTACCTGTGATCACTGCATTAGAGGTGATTGCCTTTGTCCTAGAAGGGATAACATAGAATCTAGCCAGAGTGCCACCTGTCTGATCTCCACCTCTAGGCGACCCTTACCCACTTTCCCTCCACCTCTGGCCGGCCGGGCGGCAGGTGTAGTAGCTGGTGCCGTAATTGTAAGACAATGGACCTACTGCTCAGCCCTGCCCCAAAGTATGGGAAAAAACCTCTTCACGTGGCCAGGATCCTCGCACTCAAAACAAACTCGCAGAGTAGTGGGATGCTGACTTGACGTCTGACCCTGATAGCCTAAATACCCACTAGTGGAACCCTTAATAACCTACTGACGGTAAGTACTCACTATAATAACACTAAAGTAGGTTCGGGCTGGAGCACTCCGAGCTGGTGGTGGTGCTGACTGCATGGGCCTGCTAGGCTAAGCCCTCCCTCAGGTGGGGCGCCACTGAATCCTCCAAACTATCAGGGCCGCTTGTCCTTTGGGTAAACTCTTTGATGCAGTTGTGAATACGCTCGATCCTCTAAGCTATATCCATAAACCGATGAAAGAGAGTCCCCATCTCTTTCTTACGGGCCATAAACTTAAATCTCAGGGTGCAGACCTGCAATGAACCTCGGCACCCTCTTTGCATCTGTGGGGAGAATAATAGCTGCACGACGAGACAAGTCAGTGAATCTCATCTCATGGTCAGTCACAGACATATGAACCTGATGGAGTCGCTCAAACTGACCCCCAAGCTCCTCTTTCTCAGAAGGTGGTATGTACTTCTCCAAGAACAGATGCGTAAACTGATCCCACGTCAAGAGAGGTGAACATGCTGGCCCATTAAGAAGGTAAGCCTGCCACCATCTGTGGGCTTGCCCTCAAGCTAGAAGGTGGTGAAGTCCACCCCGTTGGACTCCAATATCCCTATGTTCCGGAGCTTATCCTTGCACTGATCAATGAAATCGTGGGGGTCCTCTAACCGCTTACCCCCCAAAGTTAGGGGACAAAGTCTAGTCCATCTGTCCAGCCACTTCTGCTGACCAATAGTCGCAACTGATACAACCTCTAGCATAATCGCTACAGCTGGTTGGGCTTCACTGAAAGGTAGTGCACCTGGGGTCTAATAAACGGCAATGGTGTGCCCTGGATCCTGAGCAGTAAGGTTCTATGCTCCCCATATCGCTTGATATATGGAAAGGTCTGCTGGAAATAAACTAGCCTGTATCATAGAATCCATGAACCGCAACATAAGGCCCATGACCTCCTGGAGTCCCGACCCAGTCGTGAAATCTACTGGGGCTGGCTCAGTTGCAGGCGCCTCATCTTGCATCTCAATAACAGGATCCTCTACTGGATCCACTGGTGGTACGACATGAGTAACTGTAGGACGCCCTTGTCCTCCGACAGGATCTGGAGCCCTCCCCTGGCCTCAGCCTCAGCCTCTAGTAACTAAGGGAGCTACTCCTCTACCGCCTGGTACATCTGTCACACTTGTTCTCACCATCTGTAAGAGATCAACAGAAAGATACTTAGCAAAATATCAACTACACGATAGAAGATGAAGAAAGAGAATTTTATTAACACCCTATAGCCTCTCGAAGATAAGTATAGATATCTCTGCACCGATCCGCAAGACTCTACTTGACCTGCTCATAACTCGTGAGACCTATGTGAACCTCAAGCTCTGATAACAAGTTATCATGACCCAAAATCCATAATAGGTCATGATGGCACCTAATGCCGCCGTTAGGCAAGCCCACAAGTGAAACTACTATTTATTTATCCCTTCTCCACATTTAAAACAAATGTTTTCCTTTTAAAAGAAAAAAATGAGTAAGATCTCATTCAACCGTATATGCTCTTTTCTTAACAAAATACCAACACAAAAAGTACATCCATTATAGTGATAGAAATGACAAGTAAAACAATATATAAATGCTAAAAATCCCCAAAACCCGGTATCACAAGTACATGAGCAATCTAGAGAATATACAAAACTAATACGACTACTGTTTGAAAGTGATAGACAAAAATAGTAAATAAGGTAGAGGGAGACTCCGGTGTTGCAAATCGTAGCAAGGCAAGAAGCTTACCACTAAGTCTCCGTAGATGGTCGATTATGCGACCGCGTGACCACTGGTAGTACCTGTCTTAGTACCTACACATCAATGCACAAGTGTAGCGTGAGTATGGAAAATAAGGCATACCTAGTAAGCATCTACTCTAACCTTGAAGAAGTAGTAAAGAAGGGCCGACGTGACACTTACTAGAGGTCAAATAATAATATTAATACATATAGTAGACATGGTGAGTATACAACAAGTATCAATGAAGCAAATAAAAGTAACTCTAGTAAATCCACTCAGGAGTCTCTATCAAATCACTAACATATTATAACAAGCCTTGAAGATGCTAACTCAATTATAACCAAACGAGAACCATTTTTGATTATTAAGCACGAAGCTGCCGAGACAAACAGACCGATCCCATAGGAATAGTGGTGCTCAGTACTGTTGAGGCGAATGACCTAATCCCATAAGAATATTGTTATCAACATGCCGAGGAAAATGACTCGATCTTATAAGAGAAGTATTACCATCGTGCCGAGGTGAACGATCCGATCCCATAAGAGTAGTGTTACCATCAAGCCGAGGCGAACGTCCTGATCCCATAAGAGTAGTGTTACGATCATGCCGAGGCGAACAACCCGATCCCCTAAGAGTAGCTACGTGTGAACTCTCGTCACCTCGTGCGTACGTATCTTCCCACACAAGTAGCACACAATAATAATACACCAGGGGATAAGTTCCCTATTGCAAGGTTAGGCAAGAGACTTACATCGGTCCAAAATACTCGATACGACTCTTCAACCTCACTAGAACTTCTTAAACGACGCCGAGGACTCCGAAACTAACCAAAAGTTGTATAAACTAATAAATATATACTCAAAAGTTCATAATTTAGCTACTACAATAATTATCCAACCTACTTTGGAAGGTTCCTAAAATTCACCCCTGAGCCCACGTGCCCGGATCTTGAAACATTTGGAATATAAATGTTACCCAGGCCCTCACAAAATCAAATATATAATTTATTCCCAATTATATAATAGGTTTTCGGTCAAATGTTATTTTTGACAAACCCTAGGTTCTAACTAGATCAGACAATCTTCTCCTTTATTTCATGTTAAATCTACCCATAATCCGTGATTTAGCTAAAGAATTGATAGGGTTCACTTACATCTTGATGTTGATGAAAATCCCCCACAAAAACCGCTCTTAAAATTGCCCAAGACCAAGTGGGAAATGAGAGAAAAAAGACCAAGTCCCGCATTAAAAGTACATTCTTCCCAGTGATTCCTTCTTCGTGATCGCGGAAGAAGAACTGGCCTAGGTAGTGAAGCTCTTCTTTGCGAAAGTGGGGGAAGTCATGGGATTGGGAAGTGTTGACTAGCCTGAGCTTCGCGAACACGGTCACACCTTCGCGAACATGAAGAGTAAAAGAGACTGACCTCCCCCAGGCCCTTGTTCTATGCGAACGCGTGCCATTATACGCGAACGTGATGGCTACCTAACCCAGACCTTCCCGAACGTATACCCATGAATGCCAACGCGAAGGTAAAAAATGCCTAGTCTCTAATTCCTTCCACGCGAATGCGACTCCACCTCCATGTTCGCGAAGGAAACAAGAACCAGCATTTTTAGTTTTCCAGACTTAGCTCCAGGTGGTTCAAAATTCACCCGAGCCACTGGGGCCCCGACCATCGCACAACAAGTCAATAAAAATAGTACGGACATGCTCGAGCCCTCGAAATACATAAAACAATATCAAAATCAAGAATCGTATCCCAAAACCAACTTGAAAACACTTATGAACTTCAAACTTTTCAATTAGCTTCGAAGGCATCGAATCATAATAGGCTACTCGAAATGATACCAAATTTTATTTGCAAGTCATAAATCACAACCTGGAACTATTCCCAGGCTTGAAATCTCAAACGGACCTCGATAATACCAAAATCTACTCCAAACAAAATTTAAAGAACTAGAAAAACTTTAATGGACCAACTTTCTATATTAAGCGCCAAAACTCTCCCGGGATATTCGAAGCCCGATTTGACATATGTCCAAGTCCAAAATCATAATAAGAACCTATTGTAACCTTTAAATTTCGATTCCGATGTCGTTTATTTAAAATTTTGACTCAAGACAAACTTGGAAACCTTAGGCCACTATTAATGAACTAAGTGTTCCAGTTTCAACCTGAACCCTTCAAAACCAAAACCAACCATCCCCACATGTCATAAAATAGTAAGAGCACATACATGAAGTATAATTAGGGGAACGAGGATCTAGAAAATAAACAGCCGATCGAGTCGTTACGCTGTAAGAAAAAGAACAAAATAAAGTTACTTAAATAACAATCTATGTAGTTAATATAAAAAACTAAATTAAAAAATCACCTAAGTAAAACTACATAAAATTCCAATATTTCAAAATAAAAATTAATAACTTGAATAAAAGTCAAATATAAATTTCAATAACCATAGAGCATAACTACAACAACATTTTAAAGCAAATTCAAAGTTTCAATATCTAAAAAAACTAAATGCAGATAATAATAGGTAACATCATAATTATTTTAAAGCTCAGACATCTTTTCCAATTACTGCAGTTGTAACTTTGGGTCCTTTTGTGCTAAAAAATATTTCTCTCATTGGTTTCTTGACTAGTAGCATAATGCTTTTGTCACGACCCCAAATTTCTACCTTAGGATGTCGTGATGACATCTAATCTATAAGACTAGGTAAACCTAACATGCCGTGAGTAATAGCAGAAATAATAACTTAAACATCAAACTAAAACTGTTAAACTATTAAAAAGAAATCCAAATGGTACAACTATCAAAAACACCCAAAACCTGGTGGAACCGAGTCATAAACTTTACAAGAGTACATTAATAGTCTCGAAATGCAGTACTATTTTGGAACAAGAACTAAATAGTAGAACATATAAAAGCAGAATGTGGCTTTGAGGCCTGTGAAGGTCGAGCAGATGTACCTTGATCTCTCTAACAAAAGCTAATCAATCACTGGCATCCAACAGGGACAGATGTATCTAGATCTGTAAAAAAATATGCAGAAGCATAGTATGAGTACACCACAATGGTACCTGGTAAGTATCAAGTCTAACCTCGCTAGAGTAATGACGAGGCCAGGTCAAGACACCTATTTGGATAAGAAAGCTGGCATAGTCTAATAATGGAAATCAAAGTAAATGACAGATAAGCAGTTTGATTAAACAAGTAGTCAACACAAATAATTACAAGCAAGCCAATGAAGAAGAAAACAAACACTGTTCAACCAACAAGATTCTTTTAGCGTGGATTGTATAAAAAGAATCACAATCGAGGAACCGCCTCATATTCTCATTTAACAATTTCAATCACAATATTTCTTTGTATCACCACGTGAGCCTTGCATTTATTTTTGAAAATATTTTTCCGAAATAATTACACGTGTTTTAGCCCCTTTATTTCACCAGGTGGTTTCAAGCAATTCCCTTACTACATACACGCGTATAAATTCCAACCTTATCTCACTGCATGCATATCAACCCCTATCCTTATACCATCGCATATGTATTAATATCACAACACAATAATTAACTCGTACCACATGTGTCCATATGCTACAACACTTGCCAAAATTAACAATACCAATGTTACCACAATGTTACCACAATGACCGGTCAAATCCCAGGTCTCCAACAATAGATTTTGACTACCCATAACACCACGAATCTATATATGTATTTTATTTTTAAATCTGAGTCCAATCGACTCTCAAAACTCAAATCTTCATTTTTCATGACCTTGACAAAAATCTCCAATTTTCCTCTTTGATTCACATAAATTTGATGTTAAATCTAAGATATAATAATGAAATATAGTTGGAAATTGATTAAGATCACTTACCCAATTTTGTAGATGAAAATATCATCTCTAGATTACCGCCTACCAAGTCTAGGGTTCCAAAATGAGAGAAAATGATATAAAATCCTGATTCCCAGTCTTTTTGTTCGGTTACAGATGTCGCAATTGCGACACAGTGGGAACCCTCTCAATTGCGAAGAAAATCTTGCAATTTTGGCTACTAACACACTAAGGAGATGTCGCAATTGCGACACAGACTTTACAAATGCGTAGCCTGCCCTCTTTGCAAAATCGTGAAAGCAGTCTCAAATACGAACTAGCCTACCCAAAGTCCATACTTTGAAAATGCAAATAAGGTATTGCAATTATCATAACTGAGCCTCCCCTTCCATGTTCACAATTGCAATGCTGTTGCTGGCAATTGAGACATCAGAGCACCAGCACACCAGCAATCCTGTTTCAGTTCAAAACCATTTTGGAATGCGTCCGAAACTCATCCGAGCCCTCAGGACTCCAAACCAAATATTCACACAAGTCTAAAAACATCATAAGAACTCGCTCACATGCTCAAAATACAAAAACAACATCTTGAATTATGAAATCAGACATCAAAACACATGAATTTCAAGGAACATTGAAGAACCTCTAGAATTATAATCAAGCGTCAAAATCCTATCAAATCAAACTCCAAATGAAACCAAATTTTGCAGACTAGTTCTGAATAGCATAATGAACCTATTCCAAGCCCTAACTTGATCCAAAAGAAAAAATGGAGTGCTTATGGAAAGATGAAACCATTCTCTTCCAACAAGTCCTACCTTGATCCAAAAGCCTTCATTACATCTCGTAAAAGCCCTACATGATTTCAAATTGAGTGATCTTACATTAGTGGTGATTTACATGAGGGGGTAAGCTTATGGTACTTAAAGTTGGTCTTGTGACGTTATTTTGAGAGAGATGAGCAAACTTTTCACAATCCTTGCTTCGAGTGTTTCATTCTTTAGTGATATTTTTTAATGGAGAGTAGAGAAGGAGGAATTTTGGATCCACAACAACCCAGGCGAAAGAGAGAGTGTCCTTGATGAATAGAGTCAAATCTTGATACTTTAGTGTCACACTAAAACTACTGTACTCAAAGAGTCAAATTATTGCATTGTTGATAATTCATATGTGTTTTGGGTAATTGTTGGTCCCAATTGATGTGTGTCTCATTCACCTTAGGCCACTGGAAATATCCCTTTTTCTAGTGGAGGTGGGAATTGCCTTATTTCCTTGAGGACAAGCAAAAGCTTAAGTTTGGAGGAGTTGATAAGTAGGAATTTTGACCGCTTATTTGCTCTCTTTACTTGTGTTTTAGCTCAAAAATGCTTAAAGGTATTCCTGAAAACCAACGAAATGCGCTTACTTGCAGGAATATTGGGAAACAAGCCAAATAAGTCAAAATCAACTCATAAAGGAGTCAAAAGTAAAAAAGAGCCAAAACTGGGCAAAGAGGCTAGCAATGCAGACAGTACAATTCTAGTGCGGCTGCAGAATGAGATTTAGAGAGGAGGTCTTAGACAGCTCAGACAGTGCGGACCACACTAAAAATGTACGGCCATAGAAGGACAAATGTGGCTGCAATCATTATTATGCGGTCCGCAAGATGGAAGAATCAGAGAGTTGATCAAAGTCCAAAAGCTAAAGATGCGGACCGCATCACTTTGTGCGGCCGCAGAATCTTAAGTGTGGCCCTAACCATTTTTATACGGACCGCAGAAGACTTCAAGTTCCAGCCCCAAGTTCCCAAGTGCGTGGACCGCACTAGAATTGTGTATAGGTCATTTTGCGGTTCATATCAGAATTATGCAGTCGCATAACCTCCGTTTGGGTATTTTTGTCAGATATTTTTAGCTTAGTATAAATACAATTTTTGTCATTTTTAGGTTATGTTTTAGTTTGCTGATGTGCACTTCAGCGTTTTTCTTTACTTCTTTGAATAAATTTGTATTAGATTGACTTATTAACATTAGTTTTTCTTTGTTTGATCTATGATTATGCATTATACCTTAATTTCTTCTTGTATTTCTTTATTTTTTATGAGTAGATAAACCTTTGGCTAGGGTTGTGGCTCAACCCTAATGTGGATACTTAATAGGTATTTAATTTTTAGGTCTTGTTTGTGATTGGGTTAGTGATATCTAGCCATCTTTATGCTTAAATTCTAGAATTGATGGTTGCAAACATTGATTCATGCCTTTTTGATCTAATCTTTGGTTGAAAAAGAGAGACTAGGTTTCGGAAAACATGGCTAGCAAGAAATTAGGGTGAATTCAAAAAATTGATAGCCCTAATTAAAGGGTCAAATCTAGATATAGTAAGACCTGACTTGAGCATATATCACTTGATTTGTGCAAATACCCATTTGGGCTTGAGAAAGCCAAATCGAGCAAAATCACTCAAACTACCGAGAGGTATAAAGTGAGCAATTGCGTGTTTTTGCTATACCACGAACTCGATAAGTCAAACTTGCCCTATAGTTTACAACCCGTTAGGTAGCCACCTAGGTGGAAGTCATGACCCTAGATTCCTTTATCATTTGAGAAACACTTAAAACAAAATAGACTGTATTCTAGTTATTATTTGCATTCCTTAGCTAAAACTAGAAATAGAAACAACCAATGAATATATGGTAGTCAAATCTAAGGCACATCATACATTTACTCTAGTTATATAACTAATCAAAATTCTAACTCCCTGTGGATTCGATCTCAATTCGTGTTGGATTTATTATTGCTTCGACCGCCTCACTACCTAATTGTGGTGTGAGTTTGGGCGAGATCAATTACAAATTCAAGTAAAGGCATAAAAGAAGTCTAAAATTCTAAACCAATCAAAAGACTACATATAGCTTGTGTAAACACTCGTTACCTTGTGACACGTATTTCATATAGTACAATTAGCACAAACAATCCAAATCCTAAGGAGAAGTTCCCTCACACAAAGTTAGGCAAGATACTTACCTCAACAAGGCCAAATTAACCCTTGAATATAGTTTTTATCCTAAAATTAGTTTCCACGCGGCTCAAATCTAATCAAAAGCGACTTACTAATATTTATCAAAAAATGCAAACAAAAAATCAATTACAATAGATAAAGCTTTGATCTTTACATAATTCCCAAAAACTTAAAGAAAGTCAACCCCGGGTCCGTCCGGTCAAATCCCAGGTCTCCAACAATAGATTTTGACTACCCATAACACCACGAATCTATATATGTATTTTGTTTTTAAATCTGAGTCCAATCGACTCTCAAAACTCAAATCTTCATTTTTCAAGACTTTGACAAAAATCTCCAAACTCTTCGATTCTCATTTATTTGATGTTAAATTTAAGATATAATCATAATGTATAGTTAGAAATTTATTAGGATAATTTACCCAGTTTTGTAGATGAAAATACCCTCTCTAGATCGCCTCCTATCGAGTCTAGGGTTCTAAAATGAGAGAAAATGATATAAAATCCTGACCCCAGTCCTTTTGTTCAGTTGCGGATATCACAATTGCGACACAATGCGAACCCTCACAATTACAAAGAAAATCTCGCAATTTTGGCTACTGACACACTGATGAGATATCGCAATTGCAACACGGACTTCGCAAATGTGAAGTCTGTCCTCCTCGCAAATGCGTGAAAACAGTTGAATATATGAACTAGCCTACCCGCAGTCCATACTTCGCAAATTCGAACAAGATATTTCAATCATGATAACTGAGCCTCCCCTTCCATGTTCACAATTGCGATGCTGGTGCTCGCAATTGAGACATCAAAGCACCATCACACCACCAATTCTGTTTCAGTTCAAAACCATTTTGGAATACGTTTGAAACTCATACGAGCCCTCGGGGCTTCAAGTCATGCATTCACACAAGTCTAAAAACATCATAAGAACTTGCTTGCATGATCAAAACACAAAAATAACGTCTAGAACTACGAAATCGAACACAAAAATGCATCAATTTCAAAAAAACATTCAAAAACCTCTAGAATTACAATCAGGCGTCCAAATCCTGTCAAATCAATCTCCAAATGAAGCCAAATTTTGCAGACTAGTTCTAAATAGCATAACGAACCTATTCCAAGCCCCAAAACCAAATTCTGAACCCGATTTCCAATAATCAATCTACGGTTAAATTTGGGAATTCTTCTAAGCCTCAAATTGCCAACTTTCGACAAAACAACACAAATCAATTTATGGACCACCGAGTACGATTCCACACATAGGCCCAAGTCCAAAATCATGATATGAACCTATCGGATCCATCAAAACACCGTTCAGGGGTGGTTTTCACAAAAGTCAGACTTTGATCAACATTTCTAACTTAGGCTTCTAGCCAAGAGTCAAAGGATCCAAATCAACCCAAAACCTTCATGGAACAAAACTAATCAATCTCTCAAGTCATAAAACAGGGCGCAGATATATGAAACGGCCTGTCGGATCGTTACAACTTTCTTTTTGTATATTTATAAATTCTAAACAATAGGCAAGAAGATGTCAATCAAGTTATTCACGAGTGTTGGAGCAATTTACCCTAGACTGGCTATATCCAGGTTCAGGAAGCCTAATAATGAGTATATATATAAGTTATAGACCTTTGGCTTCAGATCATCACTTATCACTTTTAGGATTACTCGCACATTTAGCAAGGTTAAACTGAAACAAATCGAGGGAGAAAGGGAGAGAGGGAATGAAGTAGATTTACGGGCCCCAAAAATAGATTTTAAATTATATATGCTATCATAAAAGTAATTTAACTTTTATTAGTTTCAACTAGGAGTGACAAACCGGCAGGTAGGGTTGAATATAGTTTGGATTTGAAAACGGGTAAAGAAAAACAAATCAATTATCCGAACGACCCATATTTGATATGGATAAAAAACAGGTTAACAGGCGGATAATATGGGTTATGACTTCTTGTATATGATCACTTTTGGGAGATTATTTGTCTCTCTAACTTGAGGGACCCCCAATTTGAGGCTTTACAAATGTAAAAGTTAGACCCATTGGTTATTCATTGGTTATCCATTTTCTAAATGGATAATATGGTTCATATCCATATTTGATCCGTTTTTAAACAGTTCATTATCCAACCCATTGTAGATACTATGAGTGGTTAACTATTTTCTTTGAACTATTTTGCCACCCCTAGTTTCAACGTATCAAAATTCTACTTTTTATCGAGGAGTGTTGCATGTATATATCTTTTGGGTGACATAGATAGAAAAAATTTGTTATGAGTTTAGGTTCTATATACTAATGGTGTAAAAAGTATTTATACAATTAAGTAACTTATTAAGACAAATAAATATATTGACAAACATTAGTAATCTAGTAAAAATAGCAGCAAGTATCTTAAAATTCACTGATAAAGTAAAAAAATCTTATGTTCTTAAGTAACTTAAAGCTTTACAGTAGGAGTGGCTATCTGGGACAGGAATGCAAGCTGCTACAAGTTTTATACAGCATTTGGCACCCATTAGCAGACTCATACAGAAAGGTTCAGTTCTGGTTTTAACTTATGGATAACAAAGTAAAAGGGTGTACACCAACGTCAATTACCTACGCCAAATTCTATAAATAATGAATTTGGAAATTTTACTCATTGAACATGGTTATTATAGCAGTAAAGTAAAGCTCGTTAGGGAACAAAAAACATTAGAATACTTCAAGCCACAATTCTATTCAAGTTACAATCATCTCTTTGTTAAAACAGATCCATGATAGATAGTAGATACTATCTCAGGATCCGCTCATGTTTGCTTTAGGATTGCTCTAAGTATCGATTTGTTTGCAATCAATGAAGATTTTAATCTCAACGTTATTTACTAGTTCGGCTCGATCAAAGCTTTGAGCTTGATCGAACAAACTCAGCCTAACTTGGTTGGCTGGGTTGCCTTGCATAACTATTACTTTTAAAATTAAAAATCATCACTTTAGTTTCAAGGGGAGAAAACATCAAAAGAAGAAGTTCCAAATAACCTTAGTATTCCTGCCCTCTCCAACCTCCGTCTCATCCCTAAGGGTGCATCTAATAACTTATACGTTACTGGTTCATGTGAATGTAATAGTTTTTCTTCAAATCTTGTAAATGGGTATTAAAAAATGTATTAACTGTGGATTCAGTTATTATTGTATAAAACTTGAGCTCGCTATAAGTACCATAAACTTTAAATCTTAAATCCGTCTATACCCATTCCAGAGGAAGATTGAAGCGAAGAAAACAAGTAGTATTTTATTTAAAAGATCTATTACCGATCCTAAACATATCAAATTAAAATTCCAAATAGTAGAGTCAATTGATGGATGTAAATATTTAATTGAGGAAATGGAGTTGGTTGATCATGTCTCCTCATGGAATTTGAAAAGCCAGTTGAAGGCTGAGAAAGGTCTATGCACCATTAGCATGTGGGATCGGTACAAGATTGAGTTAAAGCGTCAATTCTTCTAAAACACTATCTTGCACGAGACAAGACGCAATCTTAGGGAGTTAAAGCAGAAAGGGAGTATACATGACTATGTCAAAGAGTTCACCATTCTAATACTTCAAATTTCCAACCTCACCAATGATGACTTGCTGTTTCACTTCATGGACGGGTTACAAAATTGGACTAAGTAGAAGCTACAATGCCAGCAAGTCGCGGACATAGGCCAAGCTATAGTGAAGGCCAAGCCTTTGATGGTTTAGTTGTGACAAGGACAACAAAGGCATTAAGTCAAGGGGGTCAATACTAATGGGAAGATGTTGACATGTAATTTTAACCCTCCCCAAAATTGTACACATTTTAGTGTTAAATATTTAGTTTAGGTCCTTTAGCTAGTTCTGACTCTTTTACTTTATTTTTAACAAAAATAAAAATTACAAAAAATATATTTCATTTCTATTGAGGTTATTAGTCTTTTTATAATTTTAATTCTATTAGGATTTTAAGTTACTCATCTTCACTTTTATTTTAATATAATCTCCTGAAAATAAAAAAAATAGCTTCGTGGCATAATATAGTTCGAATTAATTAATTAGGAATAATTCACAATTTTTATTGCATATTATTTTAGAAAAAGAAATATTTTTAGCTTAATAGAGTTAAAGCGCTACTTTTAAAGATAAATTAGGCAAAAATTTGATCCAATTCGGATCCTTAGCCCATGAATCCAAGCCCAATGCCCATAAAATCCTAACACTCTTTTCTTCTTCTTGGAAAGAACCCTAGAGACCTAAGGACCCCCCCCCCCCCC
>MU718819.1:161060-171732 GCA_026770625.1 Nicotiana glauca | reverse complement strand
GAGGGTGGGGGTTGGGGAGATGGGGGCTGCTGGAGGAGATTACCATTGGGAGAGAGGAGACGTGAGAGGAGAGAGAAAGTTAGCATACCATATATACTTCTTTATATTATCTAAAAATTGAAAATCTAATGACCAATTGCATATCTGATTTAACTGAAAAATCAAATGACCAATTGCATATCTGATTTAAAAAGTTATATCCAGGGTAAATTTATAAAACTAAAAACTAGCAAATTCCCATTTAAAATTAAAAAAGTGGTGAGAACCAATTTTTCAAATTTGAAAATGGATTTTCAAGTGAAAAAGAAAAAATTGATAAGAATAGAATAATCAAACATCGTTTTCAAAATGAAATTTTTTTCTTTAAAAGGAAAAAGTTTGTATGTCCAACCGGGCTCTTCATATGCCTTATAGTAATTCGAATACATGAATTTGATTTTTAGTTTCTAATTAAAGTCCTGGTAGAGTAAGTATAATATATTAATTTGTATTAACAATGCTTGCCACAACATATATCAGATTGTATTTCATACTATACCATATTTACTAACATATAATCTACGTGCTTTTTGTTAATTTGACTAATCTATGGACAGATTATCTTTGTGGATTGTACTCGGAAGTAAGCAAACATGCATTAATTCGAATTAATCTATGGACATATTATCTTTTTCGATTGTACTCAGAACTAAGCAAATATGCATTAACACAAAATCTGCTGTAGATTCTGGTAATCGTACTCAAGAAAGTTACATTAATTTAAAAGATTTCGACGAACTCCTTTATATATCATTTTACTCCTACTACCAAGGTAATTGCAAGCTAAGTGCTCCAAACTTCATCTCTCATATATACATCTAGTGAATCAAGTAAGTCTACCATTTGTTGCTTTCATGTTGTATTAATATGCAATTAGTTCGTTTAGTATTTTTTTTCTTGTGTTAATTAATTTATTTTTTTGAATATTAGTTTGTCCTACATATGTATATATTTTGACACTAATACATGTAAAATAAATTCTTGAATTCAGGCGATGGTGATGAATCAAAAAGTTATGTTGGTTCTATATTTTCTTCTTCTGAGCTATAATGGGGTTCAAGGAGAAACAAAGAGGTATTCAGAATTAGAGGACTTGGAATTGGAAAAGCAACTTAAACTTTTGAACAAGCCAGCCGTCAAAACAATAGAGGTATACATTTTGGTTGAATACCATTGTAGTTCTAATTAGTATCTCGAGTGATAATTGTATTTGTGTTCTAAGATAGCCATTTGGTATTCAGAATCCATAGTCTGGATTCGTCCAGATTTGTACCACGTAGGGCCTATTAATGAACAAAATACTCCCTAGCAAATCTTTTTTATTTTTAATTGCCGAACTTAAATTAATCTTTGATCAAGGGTGGAGGGATAATAACATCACAGCATACCTCTTTGGTGGTGAACAAGTCATCCATCTTTGAGCACGAAGATTTAAAAACATCAAACTAAACTTTCTTAGATAGACTTTATTTTTTTTTTCCTTTTTAGAAATCTATATTGTATTAAAAATGAAGAACCTTCAATATCACAGTACTTTTTATGTGTTTACATTAATTTTGTCATTTTAATAAAACCAAAACATTTAGTTTGGTAAAAGTCTTTTTGGCCGTTGAAACTCAAATTAAATATCGATAAAATGATAAATTATTATTCTAGTTTTTATGTATTCAAATTAATAAATCGGACAGCAAGATATTCAATCATTATGTTAAAGATTATTTATTTTATGATTTTTTTGGCACGCAGACTACATATGGGGATTTATACGATTGTGTGAATTTTTACAAGCAACTTGCATTTGATCATCCATTGCTGCGGAATCATCATTTTCATCATGAGGCATGTCTCTAATCTCCATTTACCATGGACTTTCTTTTTATAAAAATATAAAGTTGTGATATATAATCTTTTTGATTTTGGATGGACAGATGAAACCTACTTTACACAGGTTAAAGCAGAGTTCAGGTACCTCTACAACTAGAGATTTATCAACAATATGGCTAAACGGGGAAGGTTGTCCTGTTGGAACTGTTCCTATTAAAAGGATTGGCAAATAAGATCTTATTAGACAAAGACATATTCCACCACCAGAAGATATAACATTTGATATCCAATTGGCTGTTGTAAGATTATTTTATACTAATTAATAGCTTTAGCTTGAATAATTCACGTTCCAACAATATAATCTAAGCTTTAACTTTAGTTATAGATATAACAGAATAAAAAATTTATCAAATTATAGTTAGACTTACAAAAAAGTCATGCATTAAGAGATTAAATATGTTTACTTCTCAAGTATCGCGACTAATCTCATACATATACATATGTTTTCTTGCTTGTTCACAGGCTAACAATAGTGAGCCAAAGAGAAAATTCAAATCTTCTCAAGAATACAAGGTATACATGTTGAGGAATAGAGTTGATATGTAGAATTCCTTTTGTTTCTTTTTTGAGCTAAGCTTACTTGATATTCCCTCCGTTTATTTGCTCTTGTCCATAATAGATTTTACACTAACTTTAAGAAATAATAAATGAATTACATATTTTGTCATATACTTATAATAATGACAATATTTCAAAAAATCTTGAAAAATAATTTAGAAATAAGTAATTAATTATAAGGGTAATATACGAAAAAAAATTTACATTTCTGCTAAATATAAAAATATAATTAAAATATATTTTTAATAATTGAACAAATATAAAAGAGAAAATATATAAATACATATCATTTTTGGCTTTAATATATATGAAAATAGTTAAACATATGGGCTTAGCAATAGGATCAGTTCGGCTTGTGGCTCTTTACAAACTTGTGTTTAGTCTTATGATCCTACTTTTTTTTTTACACACAAGAAATTACATTTACACGTAAAAAATTATATTTTTTACACATAAAAGATCTAACAAGATCATCTTCTTACTTTTAAAATTATAAAAATGAATGATGTACAAATAGCACCTTTAGTAATGTGAGTGGCTTCTCTTTGTTAGCTTGCCTTCACTTGTCTTAGAGTAGGCACAGATTACGTCATACTCAAGCTCTGTTTTAATATCTCACTTTTTCCTTAGCCTCATTGTTCGCTATAAAAGAAAAATTAAGATATCAAGCAAATATGAACATGCTAAATTTGGATGCACTTAATTTTCCCATGAATTAATTACTATATTCAGGTTGCCATAGCTCGAACTCAAAATATTCCAAATAATAAGTTTGCCGGAGCAACAATAGTAACTAGTTTATGGAATCCTCACGTTGAAGGTCAGCAACATAGTGCAAGTCGATTGAAAATTCAAAAAGGATCAGATATTGTACAAGTTGGATGGAGAGTAAGTTTACTACTTATACTATAATTTTTTTTTCCGATTTGACATCATTATTTCTTTTTAAGTGATTTATTCTTTTGAGTAGGGTAGGGTTATTTTTTGAGCAAATAGGATATATAAAGGAAAAGACGATATAATAAGTTTTGAATATATGCTATATTGCAAATTTTTCTCCTGTGATGGAGTAATTGCAAAATTTGTTATTGTAACGATCCGGCCGGCCGTTTTGAGTACTATAGCCCAGTTGCACCGTTTATTACTTATTCTATGCCCACTTGTTGTTATGTGACTTGCCGGGGTGGTTGATTTAGTTTCGGGGTGCTTCGAAATGAGTTGGGACAATTAGTCCCAAGGTTGGATGCCTAAGTTGAAAGAGTTGACCGGATATTGACTTATGTGTAAGTGACTTTGGAATGGAGTTCTGATGGTTCCGATAACCGCCTATGGTTATTATTGACATTGGAGTGTTCTAGGACGTTGATTTGGAGGTCGTAGGTGATTTCAGCTTGAATTAGCGAAAGATGAAAAAGTTGAAGTTCTTAGAGTCGAGAGGTTTGACCGAGAGTTGACTTGGTGGTTCCTGGGATCAGATTTTTGTTCTGAAAGTTAAAATAGGTCTGTTGTGACATTTATGACTTGTGTACAAAATTTGAGGTCAATCGCATTTGCTTTGGTAGTTTTCGACAATAAATGTAGAAGTTGGAAATTCATTAGTTTAATTAGGCTTTAATTGGTGTATAATTCGTATTTATAATATTGTTTGAAGTGATTTGAGGCCTCAACTAAGTTTTTATCATATTTTAGGACTTGTTGGTATGTTTGGTTGAGGTCCCGGGGGCCTCGACTGGATTTCAGACGGATAATGGATTGAAATTTGACTTAGGAGATTGGCTGAAGTTACTGATGTCTGGTTCCTTCGCACCTGCGTGAGGAGTGGCCGCAGTTGCGGCTAGCAATGCGCAGGTGCGAAGGTGAGCTGGGGGTTTCTGAATTGTAGGTGCAAGAAGTGGTTCGTAGGAGCAGAGTCGCTGCTGCAGAAGTGAGGTTGCAGAAGCGGAAAGTGATGAGGCTGAGGTGGTCGATTGCTTCCGTAGAAGCGGACGTTTGGGCGTAGAAGTGCTTCTGCAGATCCAGACTTGGGGGAGCAGGTTCGGAGTGTAGGGGCTTAAGCTAGCTCCGCAGGTGCAGAGATTTCACCGCATATGCAGTCCCGTTGAAACAGATTTTTGGCTCGTAAGTGCGAGATGCCTGGCAGTGTATTAATTCGAAGGGTTTGAAGAGTTTCTCATTTATGGAATTTTCAAGCTCGGTTGGAGGCAATTTCTGAGAGGGGTTCCACTAGATTTCAAGAGGTAAGCAATTTTTGGTATGGTTAGATTCGTTCTTAAATAGGTGTTCGGATTTTATTTTGGTCTGATCCGAGACATAGCCCTGGGGTTGAGTTTTTGAATTTTTGTAAGAACATAGCTTTGCTATATGGAATTGCTTCCTATAGCATGTGTTGATTGTATTATGTTGTTTTTGGTTAGACTCGAGTTGTTCGGAGGCCGATTCGCAAGGCAAGGACTTGTTAGAGTAATGATTTATGCGGGTTGAGGTAAGTAATAATTCTAAATTTGATACTGAGGGTATGAATCCCTGAAATACATGTTATATGGTTTGTATTGAGGTGACGCACATGCTAGGTGACAGCGGTGTGGGCGTGTACCGTGGTAATTGTAACCGATCGATTCCGTGGTACTGTGTAGTTATCAAACCTTGTTGCTATCATGTGATCACCATGTGTTAGAATAATTCAGCTATAATCCCTATTAGAAATCAAATTTAGGCTATATGCTTCTTTTATTGGGACCCACTGGGTCATTCCGCTATTGAATTATTTGCTTAAATTGTAATTATGTACTCAGTCACATCCATCATTTGCATATCATATCTCAGTCTCAGTTGATATTTATCGTTGCATCAGGTATCATTATTTTTGCTGTTTGGATGAGAATGGTGAGTTCTAGAGACTGGCGAGATTACTGACTGAGTTGGGGCCTGAGAGTCGTGTTGTGAATGAGGTTGTGGATCGGGCTACACGCCATAACAATCCTTAGGCTTTATATATTATTATTATGTGATCGGGTTGTACACCGCAGCAAGTCAGATTGGGTTTATATTAGCGCTTCGGCGGGATCCTACAATGCTGAGTCATTGAGTGTGATGAGTGAGAGTTGAGATAGTCAGACAGAGTACTCTGGGAGTGTGAGGATGTGAGGTTATCATTGCGATGCATCACATGTGACATGCACATTCGCCATATAGATATAGAAATGTAATTGTAATAACCGAAGAATTTATATAAACAAAATAACTCAAGAGTTTTAAAATTTAATTAAATAGTAAGTGGGTCTAATTTATTATTACATCTATTTGGTGGATAATAAAGTAGTTGGGATAAAATATATATAGTAAAAAGTTAGAGCTAGGCCCATATATATATATATATATATATATATATATATGTATATATATTCTCTGGTGGCTCACATGAAAAGTCCTAATATGGAGTAGTCTTAGTTAAATACAAACAAGGAAAATAAAAGAGTACAAGAGAAATAAAGAATTTTAGTGGACTTTTTTTGGACGGCGGAAGACTAAAATTTTCGGTGGAGGAGAACAAAGCTGACAAACAGGTTTTTAGTTTTTATAGTATATGATATTAATTTTTTTGCACATAGTTTATTCGGTAATAAGTATGCCAATAGTTGGAAGATAAAAGAAATTATATAACAGTGATTGCTTGAAACTGGGTATAGAAAGCTATATTGCCTTTGGGGGAAGAAAATTGAATGGAGTTTGTTCTTTATATTTTTGGAATAAAAGTTATCTAGTGATTGGATCCTAATAATTGTGTAATGATTGAATAGTGAATTAGACACAATATACATGGAATTTTAAAAAGTGATATAGAGAACAATTATTTACTCTTCAGTTCGCTCCCTTCCAATTTTAAATTAGGACCATGATTTTGCAGTGACTATGAGCTTTTAAAGATTAAGTGTAAGGAATATGAAAATTTTATCATGATTTTATGATTAGGTTCAGTGATTGGAATTGATTAAGTATTTGTAATAAGGAGGTTGGGTGGATTACCACTGTAATGTATTATGTAGCCTAACGATTTTGATATTTTCTTTCTCATTCTGTGTTTAACGAATTGTATATGGAGCTTTAGTAATTGGACTGAAGGTCGACTTTGATTATTACATGTCCTTAAATTATGCAAATGATTCATCTAGACTAATTAGGACGTGTTATTCAATACTTTGGATAGATTAAGGCCATTTGGTTGGTATTCTAGTCGTTGCAAGATTGGGAAACTTCTCGTTAGCAAGGTAAGTGAGACTTTAAGCTTTGATACTTGCTTTTCCAAAACCCGTTTTGAAAGTGTGTTTTCTCTGCCTGGTCTATGTGTTGGGACAAGCGTGCACTTGGCAGAGTCGGTGGTCTTAGACTAGCCGCAAATATTTTATTTTATGAAGAAAAATATATATATATATTATTTTATAAGTTGTTTGATAGTGTGATATGGCTGTGCGCCATGAGGTTGAGTTTTATAGTTTAATTCGGCTTTGAGCCATGGTATTGAGTTTGATACGGCTGTGCGCCATGATGTTGAGTTTGATACGGTTGTGCGCCATAATGTTGAGTTTGATACGGCTGTGCGCCATGATATTGAGTTGATATAGCTGTGCGCCATTATGTTGGGGCATTGTGTATGCCTTTGTACATCACCCGAGCATTGTGTATGCTCTTTTACATATTTGAGACATTGTAGTGCCGTTGTGGACTCGTAGGTGTGTTGGTAAATACCTTTCACTGTGATTATGATAAGTCCTTAGTAGATATCCTTGTTGGTTAATTCTTAATAACTCTATTGATACACATATATTGAGTTATTGTATAATTATCATATTTACTACATCGTTCGTGTTGTAGTATATTTGTATTTTCTAACACTTGTTCCAGAGGTATTTAAAGTGGCTGGTCGAGGATCTTACTGGGTTATATTTACGTATAACTCACTCCTTACCTACATCTCTATGCAGATACCGTTGTGGGAGATAAAGCTAGTGGCTGACGAGTTTGATCAAGTGGATCATATTGCTGAGGTGAGCCACCGCATTGTTCGTGGAGACTTTCATTTTTGACTTGCTTATTAGTTCGTGTTAGTTATTTTTTTTCTCTTTTTCTTTGGGGTTCGCAAACCCGTGAATAAAACTCATATTACTCTATTAGATACTCCATGATCTTAGTGTGGGATTTAGATTACCGTTTTATTATTTGAGTGATTGTTGGGCTTTCTATCAATTGACTAAGGTATTGAGAATAATCATTATCTCTTTAATTAATAATAATACTTTAGGCATGCATTTTGTTCCCCTCAGTGTTTGTGTATATGGTTAAACATTAGACAAAGGGGTTCGTCTGGCAGGTGGTGTTAGCTAGGTGCCAGTCGTGTCTAAGGGGTAGTTTGGGACGTGACAGTAATATTCCTAATATTAGTCATACTTGTCATATTTTATCCATGTTGAGCTTAAACTATTAAATTTAAAAGCATGTCTATATTCGTGTACAGGTTTTCCCCCTTTTACTTGTATAAGAGCACTTTCCCATTGCTGATCTCGCACTCGAACGTCTCTCTATCTGTTTCTCTCTCACACAGTCACACACTTCCCACTGATCAAACTCCACTTTGGTTCATCTTCATCTTAATTTTACTTCACATTATTCTCATCTTGAATTCCTGAGCATATAGGGCAACTTTTTAAATATTTGTTGTATTCTTTAATATCCAGTTAAATATCTCATAAGGTCTATATTTGCAACAGCACTTAAAAAATTTGAAAATCTATGTTGGAGTATTGGGGATCTTGCAGATCTGAGTATAACAGGCCCCTAGTACTCGTCCCTCGTCCACACCGAATTTCTAGACCCAATTCGACGTCCACGCCGAATTTCTCCTATTAAAGATTCATCCTCTCTGGCGAGTACGTTTTTGATCAATTTCTCGTCCGTGTACAATTGATTTTCATCCTAGTTCTGTCCTTTGCTCTATTTCTCTATCTGGCCCCTCTTTTATCTATGCTTTGCTTTTTGGGTTGATTTCAAACTTTACGAATTATATGGTTTAGGTTTAAATGTCCTGTTTTTCATGAATGCTATGTTTTGATCAATTTTATGGATCTGAATTAGGTGGTTGAATCGGAAGTGAAGTGTATATTTTCATGATTTTTTCCACTTATATGTAGTAGTAATTCGTGCACCAATTTTATACTCCTATTTGTTTAAGCTTTGATAAAGTTGGTGGCTTTTTGCAGATTACGTTAATTTCTTATTGTGAAATATTGTATTGCTTGTTAATTTGGTGTTTGAAAATTAAATTAATTTGTGTATTGTGTAGTTCATTTGGTGAATATGCTTGAACAAGTAAGTAATTGTTGTGTTTTTTAGGGTTTTTCTGTTTTTTGTTTATTTAGTATTTAATTTATTTAGAAGAAAAAACAACTATTCAAAATTCAATTTAAGGTTTTTATTACAAACTTTTTTCGCTCTATTGCTACGGGTGGGGCCTCACCAGTGGTAGCGGTGACAATCCCCCCTTTTTGTCTGTCTTCATGGTATTTTGTGCATATTTTCAGGTTAAGGACTGTGGCTATTAGCGGTGAGCAGAACGTGCGTTGGCAAACATAAGGAACAACTCCGGCAATGGTGAACGAGGGGCGGCAGAAGTGGAACACGAACGTGCTAGTTTGACGTAACATCGTCGTATTACCAAGACAATTCTCAAGTTCTACTTGCGGGAGTTGGTACCTCCTGTTTTCCTTTTCCCATTTATTACGTTAGTTAATTTTTGCAATTTTAGTGCCGATTAGTTTATTCACAGTATTAGTGCGCTTATAGTTACATCCTGTTTTTGTCTAGCTTGGCTTGTTGCCTTGTGTGTGTATTAGTGACTTTTCCTAGTTTGTCGTGGGTATAGTGGCTGTGGTGTGGGATGGTCGGGTGAGTTCATGTCCTCGGAGGGAGTGGGGGGTGGGGCGGGAGGTAGGGCAGGGGTTAAGGGCTGGGCCGAAAGGCAAGGGAGGTAAAGGAAATAGGGGTGCCTATAAGTTAAGAATCGGGTCATGGAACATAGGTACATTGACGAGTAAGTCTATAGAGTTGGCGAAGATTCTCCAGAAGAGGAGGATCAATATAGCGTGTGTCCAGGAGACTAGATGGGTAGGGTCGAGGGCGAGGGACGTGGACGGGTATAAACTTTGGTACTCAGGAGTCGAGAGAGGTAAGAATGGAGTGGGTATCTTGGTGGATAGCGATTTCAGAGAGTCGGTGGTTGAGGTCAGACGAGTGAATGATAGATTGATAATTATTAAGTTGGTAGTTGGGGAGCACACTCTGAACGTCGTTAGCGCCTATGCGCCGCATGCGGGCCTAGATGAGGAGGTTAAACAACACTTTTGGGAGGGCCTAGATGAGATTGTGCGTCAGGTTCCGTCTTATGAGAAGTTGTTCATAGGAGGGGATTTTAATGGTCATATTGGGGCAACAGCAGATGGCTATGGCGAGGTGCATGGAGGCTTTGGTTTTGGCGAGAGGAACATGGGAGGAACCTCGCTGTTGGACTTCACTAAGGCTTTTGTGCTGGTGATTGCAAACTCTAAGTTTCCGAAGAGGAAAGAGCATTTGGTTACTTTTCAAAATGCGGTAGCAAAGACCCAGATTGACTATCTCCTCCTCAGGAGGTGTGACAGCGGGTTATGCAAGGACTGCAAGGTGATCCCGAGCGAGTCACTCGTGATGCAACATAGATTGTTGGTGCTAGATGTTGGTATTAGGTTTAAGAGGAGGAAAAGGTCTGCTAGGGGAAAACCAAGAATCAGGTGGGGAGCTTTGACTAAGGATAAAGCCCAAGAGTTGGAGTGTCGGTTGTCGGCTATGAGAGCTTGGAGGAGTAGGGGGACGCGAACACTATGTGGTCAGCGACAACAGACTGTATAAGGGAATCTGCGAGAGAGGTGTTTGGGGTCTCAACCGGTGTTTCTGGCGGGCACAAAGGAGATTGGTGGTGGAATGAAGTGGTACAAGGAAAAGTGAAAGCGAAGAAGGCAGCATACCAGAAGTTAGTGGAGAGCATAGGCGAGGACGAGAGGAGAGTGTGCATGGAGAGATATAAGGTAGCTAGGAAAGAAGCTAAGTTATCGGTCTCGGAGGCTAAGAATGCGGCTTATGGTCGTATGTACGAGGAACTGGGGGAAAA
>MU718819.1:144928-160048 GCA_026770625.1 Nicotiana glauca | reverse complement strand
CGCTCAGTCCATTCTTATTCGCCCTGGTGATGGATGCGATATCAGACCATATTCAAGGGGAGGTGCCATGGTGCATGTTATTCGCCGATGACATAGTTCTGATTGATGAGTCACGAGCCGGTGTTAACGAGAGATTGGAAGTCTGGAGACAGACTCTTGAGTCGAAGGGCTTCAAGCTAAGCAGGACGAAGACGGAATACCTCGAGTGTAAGTTCAGCGCCGGGCCGGGGGAAGTGGACGTGGATGTGAGGCTTGAGTCACAAATTATCCCAAATAGAAGCAGCTTCAAGTATCTTGGGTCGGTTATCCACGGGGGAGGGGAGATCGACGATGATGTCACACACTATATTGGTGTAGGATGGATGAAGTGGAGGTTAGCATCTGGAGTCTTGTGTGATAAGAGAGTGCCAACGATACTCAAAGGTAAGTTCTATAAAGCGGTGGTTAGACCGGCCATGATGTATGGGGCTGAGTGTTGGCCTGTTAAGAACTCACATATCCAAAAGATAAAAGTAGCTGAAATGAGGATGTTGAGGTGGATATGTGGGCACACTAGAAAAGATATGATTAGGAATGATGGCATTCGGGAGAAGGCACACGTGGCCCCTATTGATGACAAGATGCGGGAAGTGAGGCTCAGATGGTTCGGACATGTACAGAGGAGAAGCCCAGATACTCCAGTAAGGAGGTGTGAGCGGCTGGTCGTGGAAGGCACGAGAAGAGGCAGAGGGCGGCCTAAGAAGTATTGGGGAGAGGTGATCAGGCAGGATATGGCGAGGCTTCAGATTTCAGAGGACATGGCACTTGATAGGAAGTTATGGAAGTCGCGTATTATGGTTGTAGGCTAGGAGGTAGTGGACTAGTTCGGTGGGTTTTTGTCTAAGATAGCAAGGGGCAATGTCGAGTTTTACTATTTTCTATGTTCGATGCAGGATCCATTTACAAACCATCGTTTTTTCTTTGAATTATTATTATGATCATTATTTTTCTTTTTCTGCTTTCTATGTTCCTTTTACCGTATGATTTCCGCGGTGAATCTAATACTCTTTTATTTTGTCTTTTTATTATCTTGAGCCGAGGGTATTTTGGAAACAGCCTCTCTACCCCCTTGGGGTAGGGGTAAGGTCTGCGTACACACTACCCTCCCCAGACCCCGTTTGTGGAATTTTACTGGGTTGTTGTTGTTGTTGTTGTTGTTGTTGTATATTCGTGTACTATGGACAAACTGATTACGAGATTTTCTATGAGATATTAATGTCATTCTTCCTGTCATATAGATACTGTTAAAAATATGGATTTGGATTATACGTATTTGATCTCGTCACTATTTTCTACCCAAGGTTAATCCCATTACTATTGAGTACATTGGGTCTGTTATACTCATACTACACTCTGCAGTTCTTATGCAGATCCATTTACTTCTGGACCTGGCGGTTGCTTGGTTTGGAGCTTTAGTTGCTTGGATACTATTGAGGTAGCTGCCTTGGCATCTGCAGACCTCAACTCTCCTTCTTTTCCTTTAATTTAGCAATTCTCTATCTTTCCAGACAGTTGTATTAGAAATTTTGACGATGTTGATATTTATTAGCTCATGTACTCAGTGACACCCGGATTTTGGGGGATTTTTTATTTAGTCGCCATATTTTCCTTATTGGTTATTTATGAGAATTGTTACTATTAAACATGTTTTTTATGTTTTAAACTAAAAATTCGTAGTTTGTGATGAATTGTCATCTTGCCTAGTATTGTGATAGACGCCATCATGACATGTGTGATTTTGGGTTGTGACAAGTTGGTATTAGAGCTTAGGTCACATAGGTCTCAAGAGTTAGAAGCAAGTTTAGTAAAGTCTTTCGGATCGGTAAGGACGTTTGTACTTATCTTCGAGAGGCTACTAGACCATTAGGAAAACGTCATTTTCTTATATTCTTGTCGTGCGGATTTGTTGATTTCGGAAACTAAACTTCTATTATTCTATTCTCTCTCATATGGTGAGGAAACGTGCTACTAGGCCAGGAAGACAACCACTAGCACCACCAACTAGGGCTGTGAGAGGTTGGTGTCGCGGTAGAGGCTGAGGTGTAGCTCATATAGCAGCTAGAGAAACACTTGCAGATCCACCACTTGCTCCAACTCAAAAGAAGATCCCAGATGAGTTTGAGCAAGTGGGACCAGCTCGGGCACCATCTGTGCCTACTTTGATTCCACGACTTCAGGAGTCTCTCGCCCAAATACTGACTCTCTGCACTAGCCTTGCCTAGGCGGTTTCAGTTTCGGCCACGCCAACCACTTCTCAGGCTGGGGGAGGTGCTCAGTCTCTCGATGCATGTACTCCAGAGTAGGTGGGTCAGGGGCTTCAAACATCGGAGGAACTACTAGCTGAGCTCATCCAAGTCACACCTAAATTCGAGCTTATGAAATGGTCGATGCAACAGTAATACCCAACAGAGTCGGGGTCGAATTCCATAGGGAGCTATATGAAAGGGATTTAGGAGTATTTATTATGGTGAATGTGTTTGAACTATCTTAGATTGCACTTCCACAATTATGCTTGTTTCTAGGTCTAATTTAAACTAAGAGTGGAATACACTAAACTGAAGCTAAGAAATTGTGTTTTGTTGTTGTTTTCAAATAATGTAAAAGACCTAGGGCTATGACCTTCACCTAGGTGTTAGCCTAACGGGTTGTAAATTTTAAAGCTTGTTTTGTTGGTCGGGGTGTATTATAGCTGTCAACACTCAAATGCCCACTCAATACCTCTCGGTAAGAGAGTGATTTTGCCCAATTTAGCTTTCTCAAGTCCAAATGGGTACTGAACCAAACCGTTGATAAAATGCTCAAGTTGGGTTTTATTGTCTCTATGTTTAACCCTTTAATTGGGCATACCAATCTCATGATTTCATCCCAAATTCTTGTTAGCCAAGCTTCCCTAGATAAGTCTGTCTTTCTCAAGTAGAGACCAAGTCAAATAGGCATGAACTAATATTTGCAGCCAATAATTCTACAATAAAAAGCAAGAACAAGGATAAATAATCAACATCCAACCATAAACAAGCCATAAATTAAACACCATTAGATTTACACACTAGGGTTGGGTCACAACAATAGTTAAAAATCTAGCTACTCATAATAGATATAGAAGAAAAAAGGTAGAAAAGATGATAAAACTCATATTGAAAGATTAAAAGATAAAAATCCAATGTTAAATCACCAAAGTAAGCTAAAGTGTCCTGAAGCAGTAAGTAAAAACGGCTACATGAGTTCCAATATTCAAAACTTGACATAATTTCGTTAAACTAGTATATTTGTACAAAGCTGGAAATTTCGGACCAAAATTCCCTTCACAATTCTGGAATGTGGCCGCATATCTTAAGTTTTGCGGTCTGCACAAATCAGGGTGCGGCCGTACAGGGCCCTTCTACGGACCGCACAATTCTGAGTGTGGGCGCGTGGCTGACTTCTGCGGCCGCACAATAGTTGTGCGATCCGCACTTCTTTTGATCTTTATATGCACACACTCTGAACTTCTGTTCTTGGGTAGCTTCTACAGCCGCACATTAATTGTTCGGTCCGCACTTTGCACTAGCACTCTGATGAATTTCCTTCACAATCTGTGGCCACAAATGGAATTTTGTGGTTCGCACTTGAACTCTTGTGTGATCACTCCTTCTTGAGTTAAATTTATCTTTGTGGCTCATTTTCCAATGCTCATGCAATGAAGCATATTTCATCAGTTTTCGGGAATACAACTAAATTTTTCTTGACAAAAACGAAAGCTAAAAGGCGCTAATAATTTGTCAAAATTTCCACTTATCAACTCCCCCAAACTTAAGCTTTTGCTTGTTCTCAAGCAATTAAAGTAGTTCTCTCCTCCACAATTTAAGAGCTGTTCCAGTTAATCAAAGGTACATCAATCACACATCAATAGGGACCAATAATTACCCTAAACACTTATGAATTATCAACAAGACAATGATTTGAAGTTTTAACCACAAATAGTTCTAATGTGACACTAGAGAATCAAGAGTTGACTTTATTCATCAAGGAAGCTCGCTCTTTCATATAGGTTATTGTGAATTCCAAACTCTTCTTCCTCTACTCTCCGTTAGCATATCTCACTAAGAATGTAGCACTCAATTCAAGGATTTGTGAAAAGTTCGTTCATCTCTCTCAAAAGAATGTTACGAGTACGTCTCTAAGTACTATGTGCTTTCCCCTCATGTAAATCACCACTAATGGAAGTCTCTCAGCTTGAAATCACATAGGGATTTTTCGAAATTTAATGAATGCTTTTGGACTAAGGTAGGAAATGTTGGAATAGAACGGGTTCATCTTTCCTTAAGCACTCCATTTTCCCTTTTTCGCTCATTTTTTTCTGACTCTTTGGGGCATCTTCTTTTTCCTTAGGGGAACTAGAGAGACTTAACATCACTCTTTCTTGGTTATGACGTTCGTTTTCTCCTTCTATCTTTACTCCATTCTTTGCATCATTGCTTTTTTTTGAATCCTGTCAACTCTTCAACTTATTCATTTTCTTTTTGTATTTTTCTTTTGCTCTTTCTTTATTTTTCTTTGCCTTTCCTTTTCTTCATTTCTTTTATCTTTTTTGTGCATTGATACCACTTTCAAGCTCCTCGTCTCTCCCCCAAACTTATGTTTTAGCCAATTATTTCTCTAGAGTTAAGGAAAGCTCGGGTGCCAAGAGAGGGTCACTGCAAAACGGGTAAAGGCTTGTAATATGATTATCAAATGAGAAAGGTCTTAGGCTCAAATGGGTTGACTAGGGATACCACATTGGTGGGACATGGAAAATTTCAAGCGGGTCAAGGAGAGCCTACAATCGCTTTTGAAGCCAAGAAAAATTTAGAATTTCTCCTAGAAAAACATTTGTGCCATGTTCTAGACCATCCACATGGGTAATTGGACTTGCAACAAATCATTTTGTTACACCCCATATTTTCATACCTGAGAGTACGTCATAAGTCAATAGATGTAAGCTCGGAAATAAGATCATCTTTAAAAGTACATAAAGTAAGTTAATCATATTACCTTGGAGTTTACAAATTTTTATGACCATGGATAACAAGTACCAAGAGGGTTGAAAGGCTTAGAAGCTAAACAAATTGAAGAAAATAAATTTCATCGAATGTCGACAAGTTGAGAATGTTATAATATGTAGTTTTGGGGTTATACTATTGTGCTTAACATGATAAGGAGATTATTTTGTGAGTTATTTTCTTCGTATGGTAAATGTGTGTTAGGTTTTGAAGTCAAGCGAGTTGTGGAACAAAAGTTGGCAAAGGTAATCACAAGTTACATTTATCAATGTGCTGAAAATTAGGTCAAATGAAGCTGAGCTTTTCTCCAAATATACTTGAAATTTTTTGGTGAACTACCTACAATATTGAAGATCTACGGTTCTAGTTTTCAACTTATTAAACCGTTTGTTGATACGATATCAGAGTAGAGAGATATTGGTATTTTTGCGAGACTGCAAAAGCAGCTCCCATGGGACCTACAAAGTCGGTAAAAAACATCAGCTTGTATTTAAGTCAATTATATATAGTTTTAACTCATTTTTCTCATTCAAAAAAGTTCCTAAACCCTCCTAAATTCTCTCCAAGGGTTCCTCCATGATTATAGGGTGAAAACGTAAGACAAAATCATGAATCCAACACTAGAAATCCCGTGGTTATGACGACCTGGCTAGTCATTGTAACAACCCGGCCGGTTGTTTTTGGAATTTATGCCCCGATCCCCCATTAAATACTGTCCCTAAGTTCATTTATGCTATTTTGGTTTGCTGGGACGTTCGATATTAGGATTCAAAGTGTTTTGGGACATTTAGTCCCTAAATGAGAGCTTAAGAGTTGGAAAATATTCTGTGGTCAGAACAATGTGAAGACGACCTCCGAATGAAAATCTGATAGTTTCGTTAGCTCCGTTAGGTGATCTTGGGGTTGGGAGCGTGTTCGAAATGTAATTTGGAGGTCCGTATCTCATTTAGGATTGAAATGCCAAAGTTTGAATTTTTGAAGTTTCCGGTCCGATAGTGAGTTTTTGATCTGAGGGTCGGATTTGAATTCCGAAAGTTGCTATAGCTCTGTCATGTCATTTGGGATGTGTATGCAAAATTTCAGGTCATTCGGATGAGGTTTGGTTAGGTTTTTGATCGAAAGCGTATTTTGGATGATCTTGAAGTTCTTAGGCTTGAATCTTTAATTTAATCAGGTCCCGGTGTTGTTTTAGATGTTTTAAGGACTGGTACAGGTTTGAATAGCGTTATAGGATGTATTGATGTTTTTGGTTGGGGTCTCGGGGGCCCCGGGATGATTTCGGATGGTCGACGGGTTGAATTCCTAAAGTGAGCAGCAGCTGAACCCTCACATTCTGGTATTTCCGCTTCTGCGGCTTGAGAACTGCAGAAGCGGCGCTGCATAAGCAGCTTCTTCACCGCATAAGCACAATTGGCCCCACCTCAGGAGAATCACAGAAGTGGTCTCCTTTCCGCATCAGCGGAATCACAAATACGGTTACTGGTCCGCAGAAGCGGACTTTGGTCTCATTAGTTGAACCGCAAAAGCGGGACCGCAGAAGCAGTCCCTGGGCTGCAAAAGCAGAAATGACTGTTCTGATAAGGGTTTATCCGAGGCTTAATTTCAAAAGTTGGAAAAATCAATTGAGAGCTCGGGAGAAGGCGATTTTGAGTGGGTTTTGAAGAGAAGATCATTGGGTAACGTTGCTTTGGTCCCTTCTAGTTATATTTCGTCATTTCCTAGTTAAATCAACCATTAGAATTCAAATTCTAGGTCTAAAATTGGGAAAAATGGGTGAAACTTCATAGACTTAATTATGTGATTTTGAGTGGGCATTTGACCTCCGATTTGGGAGATTTTTATATGGTTAACTCGTGAGAGTGCGAGGGTTCTGAAAATGCGAAAGTTATTCGATTCCGAGCCGTTGGCTTGAGTGGCATTTTGGCCATTTTACCTATTTTCGCGCCCTAGCTTTAATTTTAATAGTGGAATCAGTTGTTTGCAATATTATTTACGATGTGTAATTGAATTGAATAGATTTGGGCCATTTGGAGTCGGATACTCGTGGCAAGGGCATCATTCCTTAGTTGATTTTGCACCGGTTCGAGGTAAGTGGATTGCCTAACCTTGTATTGGGGATTTTGACCCTTAGGATGTGATATTTGGTAATTGAATGCCTTGTACGTGAGGTGACGAGCGCGTACTTGATTTAATTGTTGAACCTGAATTTTTACTTAAAATACTTGAACTGGATTTCTTTCATATTTGCTTTATCCTACTTGCTATTATAGCATGTACTAGTATAGAAGAGCATGTTTAATTGATCCAAAATTCTTATTTGCTTAAATTGCCTTAATTGTAACTACATGGAGCATGTTAGGCCAGAATTATTTGTTGCCTTGTATTGTTGTACTTTAATTCTGTATATTTCTCTGATTTTGGTTGCGCATTTACATTGGGACTACGGATGTGGGATTTCGGTAGCTCCCCCCTTGTTTGTTTACTTTGGGACTACGGGTTCGATTCCCGGGAGATCCCCCTACACTTTTATTTTGGGACTACGGGACGGTATCTCGGGAGATCCCCCTGCACTTTTATGTTTGGACTACGGGACGGTATCCCGGGAGATCCTTTGATATTGATATGATAGTTGGACTACGGGACGAAATCCCAGGAGATCCATTGGACAGTTGAGGAAAAAGGGCTGCAGGACGGTATCCTGGGAGACCCTCGTTGGCATTTTTGCAATTTAGCTGTGTTTACTCTATGAATCTATTCTGTACTTTTATTATTATTATTTCATTGACCCGCCTTATTACACTGCTGCGTTCATTAGTTTTCGTCAAATTTCTACCCTGTTAATATTTTTGCTGCTATATTATTTTTCCTCAGTAGGGCCCTGTCCTTTCCTCGTCACTACCCAACCGAGGTTAGACTTGGAACTTACTGAGTACCGATGTGGTGTACTCACGCCCCTTCTGTGCATGTTTTTCATGGGCAGATCCAGGTACCTCTATGTAGACGCATTATCAGTAGTTGCAGGGAGCATTTCAGAGACTTGAGGTATATCTGCCGCGTTTGCAGACCGGAGAGTCTCCCTCTCACTCTACCCTTTAGTTAGCTAGATTCTATTCTGTTCTTCCTTGTTATAGACTTTCCGGATGATTAGAGTAGTGTTATGTATTATTCTTAGCATGTGTTGCCCACGGGTTTCCTGGTCTTTGGGATGGTTTCAGAAATTAAAGTGTTAAAGTATATGTGCCAGGCGGCAACTGTATACATTACTCACGTTATTTAGCTGTTGATTATAAATTTTGCAAATGTTGTTACTTTCGCAATGTGTTAGGCTTACCTGGTCGTGGAGACTAGGTGCTGTCATGACGTGTTCACAATTGGTGAACTAGGGTCGTGATAAGTTGGTATCAGAACTCTAGGTTCATAGGAGTCATGGGACACAGGCTGGTTTATTAGAGTCTCGCTGATCGGTACGGAGACGTCCGTATTTATCTACGAGAGGCTATGTAACTGTTTAGGAAAAATCTTCAATTCTTTTGAATTACTTGTCGTGCGATATTTTGACACCAATTCTAAACTTCTGTCTTCTATTCTCTCACAGATGGTGAGGACACGTGCTACACGAGAGGACCAGACACCCGCGGCCCCTGCTGCCGCCGTCAAAGGCTGGGGCCGGGGCCGGGGCCAGGGTAGAGGTCGAGGATGCGTACGAGGTGTAGCCACAACACCCGTGCGCGCTGCCGCTGAGGTACCGCCAGCAGATCCAGTTGGAACAAAGTTACAGTGAAGAACCGATATCCTTTACCTCGTATTGATGATCTGTTTGATAAGCTTCAGGGCGCACAGGTATTATCCAAGATTGATTTGTGCTCAGGTTACCATCAGTTGAAGATTCGGGAGCCATATATCCTGAAAATGGCCTTCAGGACTCGGTATGGTCATTACGAGTTCCTTGTTATGTCTTTTGGGCTGACTAATGCCCCGACAGCTTTTATGCATTTGATGCAGAGCGTATTCATGCCATATCTTGACTCATTCATGATTGTTTTTATTGTCGGGAAGATCATGAGCAGCACCTGAGGGTAGTGCTTCAGACTCTGAGGGAGAAGAGATTGTATGCAAAGTTCTCCAAATGTGAGTTCTGGCTGAGTTCTGTGGCATTCCTAGGCCACGTGGTGTCGAGTGAGGGCATTCGAGTGGATCCGAGGAAGGTGGAGGCCGTGCAGAGTTGGCCCAGGCCCTCCTCAGCTACTGAGATCCGTAGTTTCCTTGGCTTGGCGGGTTATTACCGTCGCTTTGTGGAGGGGTTCTCATCGATCGCGGCTCCTATGACTAGATTGACCCAGAAGGGTGCCCCATTTCAGTGGATAGAGGAGTGTGAGGAGAGCTTCCAAAAGCTCAAGACAGCTTTGACTTCAGCCCCTATCTTGATGTTGCCTACCGGTTCGGGGTCTTATACAGTGTATTGTGATGCCTCACGGGTTGGACTTGGAGCGGTATTGATGCAGGACGGTAGGGTGATTGCCTACGTGTCCCGACAGTTGAAGGTGCATGAAAAGAACTACCTTGTCCATGATCTTGAGTTAGCTGCCATTGTTCACGCCTTGAAGATCTGGCGCCATTATTTGTACGGGGTGCCTTGTGAGATCTACATTGACCATCGCAGTTTTCAGCACTTCCTTAAGCAGAAGCACCTGAATATGCATCAGAGGACATGGTTAGAGTTGTTAAAGGATTATGATATTACCATTCTTTATCACCCGGGCAAGGCCAATATGGTTGCCGATGCCTTGAGTCGCCGGGCGGAGAGTTTGGGGAGTTTGGCATATCTACCAGCCTCAGAGAGACCTATGGCGATGGATGTTCAGGCTTTAGCCAGGCAGTTTGTGAGATTGGACCTTTCAAAGCCAGTCGGGTTCTAGCCTGTGTGGTTTCTCGGTCTTCCCTATTTGATCGCATCAGGGAGCGGCAGTTTGATGATCCTTATTTGCTTGTCCTTCAGGACAGAGTTCGGCGTGGTGATGCCAGAGATGTTACCATCGGGGATGATGAAGTATTGAGGTTGTAGGGCCGGATTTGTGTGCCTAATGTCGATGATCTTCGAGAGTTGATTCTAACAGAGGCCCATAGCTCGCGGTATTCTATCAATCCAGGTGCTGCAAAGATGTATCAGGACTTGAGGCAGCACTACTGGTGGAGGCGGATGAAGAAGGATATAGTTGACTATGTGTCTAGATGCCTCAACTGCCAGCAGGTGGAGTATGAGCACCAGTGTCCGAGTGGGTTGCTACAGCAAATTGAGATCCCAGAGTGGAAGTGGGAGCGCATCACCATGGACTTCGTATCTGGACTTCCATGGACCGTGAAGAAGTTTGATTCTATTTGTGTCATTATGGATCGGCTGACCAAGTCCGCTCATTTCATACCTGTGAGTACCACTTATTCATCGGAGCGGTTGGTGGAGACTTATATCAGGGAGATCATCCGGTTGCACAATATTCCATTTTCTATCATCTTAGACAGAGGCACTCAGTTTACATCACGGTTCTGGAGAGCCGTGTAGCAGAAGTTAGGCACTCGGGTGGAATTGAGCATGACATTTCACCCCCAGACGGACGGACAGTCCGAGTGCACTATTCAGATTCTGAAGCATATTCTCCGTGCGTGCGTGATTGAGTTTGGAGGGTCATGGGATCATTTCCTGCCACTGGCAGAGTTTGCTTATTACAACCGTTATTAGTCCAGCATTCAGATGGCGCCGTATGAGGCCTTATATGGTAGGAGGTGCAGATCTCCGATGGGTTGGTTTGAGCCGGGCGAGGCCAGGCTATTGGGCACAGAGATGGTTCAGGACGCGATGGAGAAGGTTAAATTGATTCAGGACAGACTCTGTGCAGCCCAGTCCAGACAGAAGAGTTATGCGGACAAGAAGGTTCATGATGTGGCATATATGGTTGGCGAGCGGGTTCTGCTTCGGGTCTCGCCTATGAAGGGCGTTATGAGGTTGGGAAAGAAAGGGAAGCTGAGTCCGAGATTTATTGGGTCTTTTGAGATCTTGAGGCGAGTTGGGGAGATTTCTTATGAGCTTGCCTTACCTCCCAGCCTAGCCGGAGTTCATCCGATATTTCATGTTTTGATTCTCCGGAGATATCACGGTGACCCGTCGCACGTTTTGGATTTCAGTTTAGTCCAGCAGGACAAGGATCTATCCTATATTGAGGAGCCAGTGGCCATTTTGGATAGGCAGATCAGAAAGTTGAGGTCAAAGAACATCGCTTCAGTGAAGGTCCAGTGGCGGGGTCAGCCGGCTGAGGAGGCGACTTGGGAGACCGAGTAGGATATGCGCAGCCAGTACCCTCATCTCTTTGCTACTTTAGGTATGTTCTATATGCTCGTTCGAGGACGAATGAATGTTTAAGTGTAGGAGGATGTAACGACCCGGCCGGTTGTTTTTGGAATTTATGCCCCGATCCGCCATTAACTGCTTTCCCTAATTTCATTTCTGCTATTTAGGTTTGCCGGGATGTTCGGTATTAGGATTCAGAGTGTTTTGGGACACTTAGTCCCTAAATGAGAGCTTAAGAGTTGGAAAATGGTCCATAGTCGGAACAGTGTGAAGACAACCTTGGAATGGAAATCTGATGGTTCCGTTAGCTCCGTTAGGTGATTTTGTGGTTGGGAGCATGTTCGAAATGTAATTTGGAGGTCCGTAGCTCATTTAGGCTTGAAATACCGAAGTTTGAATTTTTGAAGTTTCCGGTCCGATAGCGAGTTTTTGATTCGAGGGTCGGATTTGAATTTCGGAAGTTGCTGTAGCTCCATCATATCATTTGGGATGTGTGTGCAAAATTTCAAGTCATTCGGATGAGGTTTGGTTAGGTTTTTGATCGAAAGCGTATTTTGGATGAACTTGAAGTTATTAGGCTTGAATCTTTAATTTAATCAGGTTCCGGTGTTATTTTAGATGTTTTAAGGATTGGTATAGGTTTGAATTGCGTTATAGGATGTATTGGTGTTTTTGGTTGGGGTCCCGGGGGCCCCGGGATGATTTCGGATAGTCGACGGGTTGGATTCCTAAAGTGTGCAGCAGCTGAACCCTCACCTTCTGGTATTTCCGTTTCTGCGGCTTGGGAACCGCAGAAGTGGCTTCTTCACCGTATAAGCGGAATTGGCCCTACCTCGGGAGAACTGCAGAAGCGTCTCCTTTCCGCATCAGCGGAACCGCAAATGCGCTTGCTGGTTCGCAGAAGCGGACTTTGGTCTCATTAGTTGAACCGCAAAAGCGGTTGATTCTACCGCAAAAGCGGGACCGCAGAAGCGGTCCCTGGGCCGCAAAAGCGGAAACAACTGTTCTGATAAGGGTTTATCCGAGGCTTAATTTCAAAAGTTGGAAAAATCAATAGGGAGCTCGGGAGAAGGCGATTTTCAGTGGGTTTTGAAGAGAAGATCATTGGGTAATGTTGCTTTGATCCCTTCTAGTTATATTTCGTCATTTTCTAGTTAAATCAACCATTAGAATTCAAATTCAAGGTCTAAAATTGGGAAAAATGGGTAAAACTTCTTAGACTTAATTATGTGATTTTGAGTGGGCATTTGACCTCCGATTTGGGAGATTTGTATATGGTTAGACTAGTGAGAGTACGAGGGTTCTGAAAATGCGAAAGTTATTCGATTCTGAGCCGTTGGCTTGAGGGGCGTTTTGGCCATTTTACCTATTTTTGCGCCCTAGCTTTAATTTTAATAGTGGAATCAGTTGTTTGCAATATTATTTACGATGTGTAATTGAATTGAATAGATTTGGGCCATTTGGAGTCGGATACTCGTGGCAAGGGCATCGTTCCTTAGTTGATTTTGCACCGATTCGAGGTAAGTGGCTTGCCTAACCTTGTGTGGGGGATTTTGTCCTTTAGGATGTGATATTTGGTAATTGAATGCCTTGTATGAGAGGTGACGAGCGCGTACTTGAGCTAATTATTGAACCCGAATTTTTACTTAAAATACTTGAACTGGATTTCTTTTATATTTACTTTATCCTACTTGCTATTATAGCATGTGCTAGTATAGAAGACCATGTTTAATTAATCCAAAATGCCTATTTGCTTAAATTTCCTTAATTGTAACTACGTGGAGCATGTTAGACCAGAATTATTTGTTGCCTTGTATTGTTGTACTTCAATTTCTGCATATTTCTCTGATTTTGGTTGCGCATTTACATTGGGACTACGGAGGTGGGATTCCGGTAGCTCCCCCCTTGTTTGTTTAATTTGGGACTACGGGTTCGATTCCCGGGAGATCCCCCTGCACTTTTATTTTGGGACTACGGGACGGTATCCTGGGAGATCCCCCTGCACTTTTATGTTTGGACTATGGGACAGTATCCCGGGAGATCCTTTGATAGTGATATGATAGTTGGACTACGGGACGGAATCCCGGGAGATCCATTGGACAGTTGAGGAAAAAGGGCTACAGGACGGTATCCTGGGAGACCCTCGTTGGCATTTTTACAATTTAGCTGTGTTTACTCTGTGACTCTATTCTGTCTTTGTATTATTATTATTTCATGGACCCGCCTTATTACACTGCTGCGTTCATTAGTTTTTGTCAAATTTCTACCCTGTTAATATTTTTGCCGCTATATTATTTTTTCCTCAGTAGGGCCCAGACCTTTTCTCGTCACTACCTAATCGAGGTTAGGCTTGGCACTTACTGAGTACCGCTGTGGTTTACTCACGCCCCTTCTGCGCATGTTATTCATGTGCAGATCCAGGTACCTCTACGCAGGCGCATTATTAGTAGCTGCAGGGAGCATTTCGGAGACTTGAGGTATATCTGCCGCGTCCGTATACCGGAGAGTCTCCCTCTCACTCTACCCTTTAGTTAGCTAGATGCTATTCTGTTCTTCCTTGTTATAGACTTTCCGGATTATTAGAGTAGTGTTATGTATTATTCTTAGCCTGTGTTGCCCGTGGGTTTCCGGGTCTTTGGGATGGTTTTAGAAATTAAAGTGTTAAAGTGTATGTGCCAGGCGGCAACTGTATACATTACTCATGTTATTTAGCCGTTGATTATAAATTTCGCAAATGTTGTTACTTCCGCAATGTGTTAGGCTTACCTAGTCGTGGAGACTAGGTGCCGTCATGACATGTTCACAATTGGTGAACTAGGGTTGTGACAGTCATCTCAGGAGTTACTACTATGTTTCCCCCATTTATGCTTCTATTTTCTTTGTCTATTGGTTCTATAGATGATCGGGTTGGTTGGCTCGGGTTCAAAAAGGTTTTGAGAAGGGTTGAGACACTTAGTCTCTTTTACAAAAGCTTAAGTTAGAAAAGTCAACCGGATGTTCACTTATGTGTTAGAGGGCTCGAATGTGAGTTTCGATGGTTCAGATAGCTTCGAGAGATTGCTTGCGACTTAGGAGTGTGATTGGAATGCGTTTTGGAGGTCCGGAGTAGAATTAGGCTTGAATCGGTGAAATTGAGTTTTTGACATTTTCCGATTGATAGGTGAGATTTTGATATAGGGGTCAGAATGGAATTTCGGAACTTGCAGTAGGTTCGTTATTTCATTTGGAATGTGTGTGAAAAATTTCACGTCATTCTGACGTGGTTTGGTATACTTTTTGATCAAAAGCGAAATGCGGAAGATTTTAGAACCTTAGGCTTGAATTTGATGTGTTTTGATATTTTTTGAGGTGTTTTGAAGATTTGTATAAGTTTGAATAAGGTTATGGGATATGTTGGTGCTTTTGGTTGAGGTCCCGGGTTCCTCGGGGTGATTTGGGATGGTTGATGTACGCACGTGATTTTTGCCGCGCTTAAATTACTCCTATAAAGTTCATTAGAATTAGGATTTTTCTTTTATTATTTGAATTTTAGGAATTAATTGCATGATTTTGTGTCTTGTTTGCCTTTTTGTGTGCATTTTAATTGATATAATTCCAAAAATACAAAATAGTACGCATTTTAATATTATAAAAAATAAAGAAAATAACAAAAATGGTTCTTTGCATTTCTACTTTCAATTTTTAGAATTTGTCTTAAGTTTTCTTTTAAATTAGAAATTAGTT
>MU718819.1:91291-144051 GCA_026770625.1 Nicotiana glauca | reverse complement strand
TGATATAATTCCAAAAATACAAAATAGTACGCATTTTAATATTATAAAAAATAAAGAAAATAACAAAAATGGTTCTTTGCATTTCTACTTTTAGTTTTTAAAATTTGTCTTAAGTTTTCTTTTAAATTAGGAATTAGATTTGGGTCTTTTATTTTTAATCTTACATTTAATAAAAATTAGAAAATAATTATAAACAAAAAAAGAAGAAAAGAAGAAAGAAGAAAGAAGAAAGGAAAAACAATTACAATAAAAGGTTAGGGTCATTTATACTTGGGCCAATGCTGGTTTTAGACCAAACAAATCCCTCCCAGACCCATTAAATTAGGCCCAAATCACCCAATGCCCGGTCCAATTGTCCAGCTCCTAGACTACTCAAACAACGTAGTATCATACCAATACTACGTCGTTTTGAGATGTTTAGATTCAAATCAATCTCATCCATTTATTTTTTATCATCCAACGACCCATAATTGATTTTTATTTTTACATAAAATTGTCCTAAAATCCTAGAAACCCTAGAGACCACACCCTTCTTCCTCGTACTCACCGTTTTTTGCCGCCCCTCCACCGTCGCTGCCGGCCGGAAATCGTCTTCGCCGGCGGCGAAGATCGAATCAACCCCAAATTTACACCCCATGCTCCTTTCCTTCCCCCCTTTCCATATCCATGTCTATTTTCCCTCAAATATCGACCAAACCCTTCGAATCTTGAATCCAATTTTCGGCCAAAACCATAACTCACCCAAATCCGTCCAAATTAACACCCCTGAACCGCCCTCCTTTCCTCTTTCCAAATCCCCTAACCCCGTCCCTCAAATCCTTACCGAGCTTTTCGAATTTCAGATCGAAAAGCTTTCCAGAACCCTAATTTGTTAATGTTTGGGTATTTGTGATTTTGGGCTATAATAGCATTTAATCATGTGTTTTCTCGCGAAAACACATGATTAAAGACGGTTTTAGTCCAAATCGTCCGAGAAATCTTGCCAGTGTTCGAATCCAAGTCAAAGTTTCGAGGTATTTCGTATTTTCATCTTCTTTTTGTTCTCTTCCTGATTGTTATTTTTTTTCCATTCTCTTATTTTTTTACTACTCAGAATTTCTTATTTTTTAATTAGGGTTTTTATTCAGGACTCTGTTTTGTTTGAATTCCGGGATTGTTACTGTTTATACGTAGTATTAGTGTTACTTTGTTTATTTGCTATTTTTAGATTGACGTTCGATTGGAATTGTTTGCTTTAACTGATAGTTTACTGTTTCATTAGCTTAACGATACTTTTAGCTTTAGGGATAATATTAATTAGAGTTGAAAGTCAGTTTCAATTAGCTAGATTGGTGAATTCTTTTGAGCTTTGTGTAGCTATAGTTAATTAGTCTTTAGTTTGTAATTCATTAACCATAGTATAATTAACAGGGCTGGGGGGTTAGTAAACATAAGTTGGTAATTTCAGATTAAATTCAAGGGTGGTGTAGACTTTTAGATAAAAGAAATTTTGTAATAACAGGGAATAGAATTCCCTAGAAGGTTCTAGATATGGTCCAAAACAGACTTTTAGAAAGTTAGTGTCTATAACTTGAGAAACAAGTCAAGACATTGGGGACTATTGAATAAAATCTGAAATAAAAGAGGGGGAAAAGGTGTGAGTAAGATCTAGAAGCTTCCCCCTGAAGTTTGCCTATAAAAAGTAGCCTACCTGCTTTCATTTGAAGTTTCAGATCTGAAAATTCCCCAAAACCTTCCAGCCTCCAAATTTCCCTCCCAAAGCATTTTAGCAAAGTTTAGCATTAGAAATTCGAATTTCAAATAAAAAGAAGAACAAAAATCTGATTCCTAGAGTTAAAAATCCTTCATAGATCTTGAGTCCTTCAAAAATCAAAACAAAAAGATAAGAACCAGTAGAAAACTCCATAAAAAATATTGTTTCATTAAATTTTCAAGGTTAATTCTCATCTCTCGGCTTGATTCTTAATTGCTAAAACTTCAGAAGTGGCCTAGGTTCAATTTCGAGTTGAATTTGGTTTATTTGAGTCAATTGTGGTGTGTTTGCTGGTTGTGTGAACTGCTGGACCTCATTTGATATCAATCCTGGGTTTTTGGATGTGCTTTTGCTGTGTCCTGTTGAGATTGTGCACTGCTAATTACACTGCTGCAGTTGACCTCTTTCCTTCTTCTTAATCGATTCATATTCCAAGTACACATTTAAAAGCTGATCTGATGTATCTCAAGCCAAAAATGGGAATAAATTTGATGTTTAATCCATGCTGAAGTTGTGTTGTTTCATTAGCTACTATGTTTTCAGTAGTTGCAGAATGTGGTAATTGTATTTAACTTTTTTTAGAAAATGAAAGCTGGACTGTACTGGATTGTATAATTAGGATTACTTCTAGATTGTTTGGACTGTTTTTGGATAGACTGTATAATTGATCTAAAGCTGAGCGTAATTATAGATTATGTTAGCTCATAGGTTGGTTTTGATGTCTATTTGAACTGTTCTGAACTTCTAGGGTAGCGCTTGGATTTAGCATGATTTAATGTGTCATTTAACGACAGTTGATTTAGCTAGATTAAGTTTGACTGTTCAAGTTTTAGATTTAATGAGATGGCACATATGTTCATATANTTTAATTTAAAAAAAAAAAAAAAAAAAAACAAACAAAAAAAAACAAAAAATGAAGAATCATGACTCTTCTTATGATTAGAACTAGTGCAGAATCCCTGTGTAATTTGAAATATCTATAGCAACATTATTTGTTAAACCCACCTCTGATCTTTAATTAACCATCGAGATTTACAGCAGTTTCAATCAGTTACTGGGCTCAGACGTGAAGCCCAATTACAATCAGCTTCATAAGTTGGAGCACAAACTCCTCAAATTCAATTCACTCTCAACTTGGTCCCCTGAATAGGCCCATGATTTGATAAAGCTTCATCCAAACTTTACGAAAATTCCTTGTTGGAAAATAAAAATTTGGGCTTTCGAGTTAGGTAACGGGTTCAAATTAAGAGGTTCTTCCCTTTTGTTTGAATCCAGAGTTGAACTTGAGGCCCGAATTTTATAATATTAATTAACTAGGTCCTTTTAGAGACAAATGCAATAGAAAATCATAGTTTGCTTTAGGATATCTTTTAAAATAAAACGAGACGCGCCATGCTAAATAAAATACAAAAATTGCGTGGCCCTCTTTAAATGCTTATACTAATATACTTAGAATTCGGGACGTGCCGTTTAGCAAATTTCACGGCCTCCCGCAAAGATAATAACACGTTAATCGCTTTAGGCACGCTTTTTAATAATTTTACTTTCCTAAATACGGGTGTGCATTTCATGCAACCCAAATCCAAATCCCAAAACGTTGAATAAGAATGTGTTGAGGATACGGGTGCATTTCATGTGACGTGATCCAAAAATACATTTTTTAAACGACGTTCACTTTCTTAAAATTTTTTTAAACTAAAAACGGTTAAATAATTCTAAAATTACACTGTAATTTTGAACACGTATAAAAAAATTAGATTTTTAGCTATTTATAATAATTTAAGCGACCGTGCTAGAACCACGGGATCTGGGGGTGCCTAACACCTTCCCTCGGGTCAACAGAATTCCTTATTCAGAATTTTTGGTTCACAGACTCCAATTGGGAAGTCGAAATTTTCCTCGATTTGGGATTCAAGTTAAACCGGTGACTTGGGACACCAAAAGACAATCCTATCCGAAGTGGAGACTCTAAATATAAAGAAATAATCCCATTTCGAATGATGTCACTTTAAATGGAAAAACTCCCTTATATATTATCCTTCGGGATAGGTGTGTAAAAAAGGAGGTGTGACAGATCTGACGACTCTGCTGGGGACACGAACCCAGAATTTCGATTTAGGGTTCAAGAATTCAAGCTTAGTACAATTCTTATATTTGGCTTTTTCTTATTTTCTACATGTTCCATGCTATATGTGCTAAATGTTTTAGCGCTTTGATATTCTGTGAATTGTATATATAAACTCTCGTGAATCCCTTCCTCTCTCTGAGTCTTCTACATCATGGAGAAGGGTGCACTTCGTGTAGCTTCTCTTCTGTTTAGAGTCTTTTCCCATATTAGAACAAGGTTTGGATAAGTTGCTAAGTCGGCGGAGCTTCTGTATCCCCGGTACGCTGCCTCTCCCTCGGCCCGAGTTGTCCGCTTGGGTAAGCTAGGTCTAGACCAATAAAGAAAAATAAATAGTCTAGTAGCTTTTGTAATCGCAATTCTTATTAATGAAAAATGGAAAAATTCCCAAAAACTTGTTTCATTATTTTGCATTTATTTGCAAGAACTACGCCTGGTCTGATTCATGCGGGGCCATAATACATAGACAATCTACATAAGATTCGACCGTAATCCTAAAAAAAATAGAGAAAAAGAGAAATACGAGGGAAGTAAATAAAAGGGAAAACCAAAAAATGAAGCGTAAAGGAACAAAATAAGGCATTGAGAGAAAAACCATGGCCAAAGAAAAGGAAAAAATGAAAATAAAGAAGAGGGAAAAGAAAATGAGAGAAAAAAAAAACAAAAAGAGAAAAAAAGCGAAAGGAACAAAAGAAAAGCCGGGATGACGCATGCAACCGTAGCAAACATGTAGATATTCATTTAACTGTATAGGTGCATCACATTCCAATGTGCGTTTACCTATCTGTTATTTGTTTCAAAATAACCGGTGTTGCTGCCAATTCCAACTGAGCTTTTAGAAATAGTGGTTGGTTTGTGGTAAGCTGGCCTCACATCCCATCCTCTGGATCCATTACAGCTGAAGAAAATCGAATATTGCACCTACGATTGATGGAAATAAGGGACGCTTGGAACAATGGAAAGGAACCTCCAAGCACCATCCCCGGATTCCCGGAGTTATTCCCTAGATCTAGAGGTGTTACTACTGTCCCCATCAGCAACCCAAACACTCCTTTGGGGCAACCTACTATAACTGCTCATTTCCTGGGAACACCTTCTGAGGTTGGCCCCCAGGTGTTCCCGTCTGGAACTGCTTTCAACATCTTCACGGCTCCACCATGTTCCGCAATCACACAACCATCACTACCCAAGCATGCTTTCGACCCCTCGCTCTTTACATTCCAAAATCCCGTCTTTCAGGCTGACCCTCCTCATTATCCTCAATATACTTACTCTCAGCCACTACCATACGAGCTTACACTGGGGCAAGACAAAACCCCCAAAGCCCCGGAGCAGGATGAGATGGCAAACAGAATGAGAAGCCTTGAACAGAGCTTAAAAAATATGCAAGGCTTGAGCGAGCAAAAGAGTGTTTCCTATACAAACCAGTGTATGTTCCCGCATGTACACTTGCCCTCAGCGTTCAAAACACTGAAATTTGAAAAGTATGACGGGCACGACGACCCCATTGCTTATTTGAAGAAGTATTGCAATCACTTACGGGGGGCCGGTGGTAAAGAAGAATTGTTGATGGCATATTTTGGGGAAAGCTTAATCGGCATAGCTTCAGAGTGGTATATGGACCAAGACGTCTCACATTGGTATATTTGGGACGATCTTGCCAGAGACTTTGTTCGATAATTTTAGTACAACATAGACATTGCACCGGACAGGAACTCCTTGGAAAATCTAAAGAAGAAACCCTCAGAAAGTTTTCGAGAATATGCAATTAAGTGGCGCGAACAGGCATCAAGAGTGAAGCCTCCGATGGATGAGGTAAAAATGGTCACTGTTTTCCTTCAGGCCCAGGAAGCAGATTACTTTCAGAATATGATGTCGGCCATGGGAAAGCCTTTTGCAGAGGCGATTAAAATCGGGGAAATGGTAGAAAATGGTTTGAAAACGGGTAGAATCTCGAGCCAGTCAGCCATCAGAGTGATCTCCCAAGCCATCCAAGGCGGGTCTGGAGGAATGGCCAAAGGTAAAAAGAAAGAAGAAACAGTTATGGCAGCATCAGGGGGAAGAAGGTATCGAGATCCGAGACCTGTGTTCTCTGAAAGAACCCCTCAACACTACTATCCTCATGCTGATATGACTTATGCTCCCCCACCTTATGCGGTCATGAATGCTCAACCTTTCGGCCGACCGCAGCCACAAGCCAACAGAAATCAACCTTCATTCCAAAGAAACAAGCCTCCTCACCAGAACCACTATAATCCCCAACCACTACAAAATAACTTTTGTCCTTGGGAACCACCTAGACGACAAAATGTTACACTGATTGGTGAACCCTACTCCAGTCTGTTCCCGAAGCTCGTCTAGATGAATCTGCTGCAACCTATCCCCAAAAACAGGCAGAACCTAGAATCACTATCCTATCAACGGGGCGTCCGCTGTGCTTATCACTCAGGAGCTAAGGAGCATAGTACTGACAACTACTGGAAATTGAACAAAGCTGTGGAAGATTTGATAGAACAAGGAAAAATAGTGTTGAGAGACAAAGAAGCTCTGAATGTGACCAATAATCTATTGCCCGCTCAGAACAACAGGCCGGTAATCGGGATAATTTGTGAAGACAGGGAATTTGATCCAGCCTTGAAATCCATAATTGCTATCGTCGATGCAGAAAGGAAGCCCAAGGCAGCCCCGAAGCAGGAAAAAGGGGAGAAGAAGAATAAAATTGTCAAAACTGAGCCTGAGAAGAAAACTAAAACAAAAGCAGAGGCGGTGCCTCCTAAAAACGGGGTTCTTTATGTTCTGCGAGGTCGCCAAGAGAAACCACTAGTTGTGAGCGCTCTGATGAATTTTGAAGTGAAGAAGGGGACACAAATGTATGTGCCGAAAGGAGCTTATGTGGTACAGGGGACAATTAAACCGCCTCGACTAAGTGAGCCAGTGGTTATTGGACGCGTAATATAGAAGCCAATGACCGACCCTTCTGCGGTGCCATGGAACTATCAGCAAACAGTGGTTACATACAAAGGCAAAGAAATCTCGGGAGAACTTCCAGGAAAAATTTCTGTTGAAAAGTATTCAAATGTACAAGAGGTAAACAATGCCATACGAAAGCATTTTCCAGCCAAGAAGCCAGTGAGTGCCGAGGAAGCAGAGGCCTTCTTCCAGAAAGTAAAGATGCCTAATTATGAAACAGTGGATCAATTGAGGAAATATCCTGAGCAAGTGTCACTGTTGTCATTGGTGAGAAATCCACCGAACATCAGAAGATCCTAATGAAAACTCTGAATGAGGCGTATGTGCCAATTGAAACTTCAGTTGAACAACTCGAAAGAATGGCAGAAAGGTTCTTCGCCGTCAATCAACTCTCCTTTAGAAAAACTGACCTGCCTCTAGAAGGCGCAACTCACAACAAAGCCTTACATCTGACTGTCAAGTGTGAAGGTTACTATGTCAAGCGAGTCATGGTGGATGGAGGCTCGGGCGTTGACATCTGCCCACTCTCCACACTGCAAAGAATGGAAATTGGGACGGGAAGAATTTGTCCTAATAATGCTTGTGTGAGAGCTTTTGATGGAATTAAGAGAGATACTATCGGTGAAATTGATTTGCTATTAACAATAGGTCCGGTGGATTTTGAGGTAACCTTCCAGGTGTTGGACATGGATACATCTTACAATTTTCTTCTGGGAAGGCCCTGGATACATGCTGCGGGAGCTGTGCCCTCCACCCTCCACCCTCCACCAAATGGTGAAATGCGAGTATGAAGATCAGGAAATCGTGGTCCACGGAGAAGACGAGCAGTCCATTTATCATGACCCATCTATCCCATGCTTAGAGGCGAGGGAAGGAAGTGAACATAATATTTATCAAGCCTTTGAAATTGTGGTGACAGATCAACACGAGGAGGGAAATCCGTGTCCTCAACCTTTCCTGTCTAATGCTTCAATCATGGTGGCCAAAGAAATGATTAGACATGGTTTCAAACCAGGAAAAGGGTTGGGAAAAGCTTTATAAGGAATATCTGAGCCGGTAACTCTACCCATAACAGAAAAGTTCTTCGGGATAGGCTTCCACCCTACCCCAGATGATGAGAAATGGGCCGAGGAAAGAAAGAAGGAAGGATGGGTTCTTCCACAACCATTGCCATATCTCCATGATACTTTTTTCAAGTCTAAGTATGGTGAAGAAGAGGACGACGAGGTGTTTACGGCTGAGGAAATCGAAGATATATGTGGAGCTATGAGACAAATGCTTTATGAAACCAACATGGTTCAGCTAGGGGAAGGTACTAGCACCACTGAGGTGCTCTACATGGGACCAGATGCTAAACTCCAAAACTGGAAGGCTACGCCATTCCCGATCCGGCGGGAGTCCCGATAGACTAGCCCTGCCACTTTTCCTGCATCCTGAGTTATTTCAGGGTGTAACTTGGATGTTTCTTTTAGTTTCTTATCTTTGAAATTCCCGAATGTAAACCCTATTATCTTTCCAAATTCCAAGAAATGAAATCAATATTTCATCGTCCATTTTTCTCTTTATTATTTCTGAGTTCTATTATTTTCCTTTTTCCTTTTTTATTTTCAGTTATAATAATGCGGCTTTAAATAACATGACATGCTTGCGGACTTCACGCCCATACTCAAACACGCTATCTAACTGTGAAATAATGAATCAAGAACCGTAATATGACAAAGAATAGGCTTTCAGGGAAATAAACTGAGAATTGGAACAATTTGAGAACAAACCTAAGCCAAATCTAAATGACACTGAACCGGTTAATTTGGGAACAACCGAAGAAATAAGGGAAACCAAAATAAGCATTCACACAGATAAGAAAACTCGAGATGCAATAATCCAACTCTTGTTTGAGTTTAAAGATGTGTTTGCTTGGTCGTATGATGACATGCCAGGACTGAGCGTGGATCTAGTGGTGCATAAATTGCCAATTTATCCTGATTGTCCTCCAGTACAACAAAAGCAAAGAAAGTTCAAGACTGATATCAGTGACATGACCAAAGAAGAATCACAAAACAGCTGAAGGCGGGGGTAATCCGAGTGGTCCGGTATACCACATGGCTAGCCAACGTAGTTCCAGTGCCAAAGAAAGACGGGAAAACCCGGGTGTGTATGGATTACCGAGATTTGAATAGGGCAAGTCCCAAAGATAATTTCCCTTTGTCCAATATCCACATCCTTGTTGATAACTGCGCCAAACATGAGATGCAGTCCTTCGTAGATTGTTACGCAGGATATCATCAGGTGTTGATGGATGAAAAAGATGCCGAGAAGACAACTTTCACTACACCCTGGGGTACTTACTATTACCGGGTCATGCCATTTGGGTTAAAGAATGCCGGTGCAACTTATATAAGATCTATGACCGCTATTTTCCATGACATGATGCATCAAGAGATAGAGGTGTATGTGGATGACGTAATCATCATGTCCCGAACTCAGAGTGACCATGTTCGAGATTTATGAAAGTTCTTTTAATTGTTGCACAAGTATGATTTGAAGTTGAATCTGGCTAAATGTGCCTTCGGAGTCCCATTAGGCAAGCTTCTGGGTTTCATAGTCAGCAGGAGAGGTATCGAGTTAGATCTAACAAAGATAAAGGCTATTCGAGATTTGCCTCCTCTGAAAACTAAGAAAGACGTGATGAGCTTATTGGGCAGGTTAAACTATATCAGTCGGTTCATTGCTCAACTAACTACCATATGTGAACCCATATTCAAACTATTGAAGAAAGATGCAGCAATCAAATGGACATCCGAATGTCAAGAGGCCTTCGACAAGATCAAGGAATATTTGTCAGACCCTCCAGTTTTGGTCCCACCGGAGCCGGGGAGACCTCTCTTCTTGTACCTGACGATTTTAGAAAATTCTTTTGGTTGTGTCCTCGGAAACATGATATAACCGACAAGAAATAGCAAGCAATTTACTATTTGAGCAAGAAGTTCACTAGCTACGAAGCTAAATACACTTTGTTGGAGAGAACGTGCTGTGCTTTGACGTGGGTCGCTCAAAAGTTGAAACATTATCTTCAAGCCCACACTACCTACCTCATAACTAGGTTTGATCCTTTGAAGTACATATTCCAAAAACCGATGCGTACTGGGAGACTGGCAAAATGGCAAATCTTTCTCACTAAATTTGATATAGTCTATGTCACTCGCACGACAATGAAAGCCCAAGCATTGGTAGATCATTTGGCTGAAAATGCGGTTGATGAGGAATACCAACCATTGAGCACATACTTCCTAGATGAAGAGGTACATTCAGTAGAAGTAATCTCGGAGGACACCCGTGCTTGGAAAATGTTCTTTGACGGAGCAGTAAATGCTAGAGGTGTAGGCATTGGGGCAATCTTGATTTCACCCAATGGTCAGCATTACCCAGCTACAGCTAGGCTCTGATTCTTCTGTACAAACAACATGGCTGAGTATAAAGCCTTCATCATGGGCATGAATATGGCAATCGATCAAAATGTTGAAGATTTATTGATCATGGGAGATTATGATATGATTATCCAGCAAGCCCAGTGAGAGTGGGAGAGTCGAGATGTTAAGCTCGTTCCCTATCGGCAACATGTGGAAGATCTCACCAAACGCTTCAAGTCGATAGAGTTCAGGTACATTCCTCGTTGTCACAATTAACTAGCTAATGCACTCGCCACTCTAGCTTTAATGCTTCCTTACCCAGGCAATGCCCATATTGATCCTCTGGAGATTCAAATCAAAGAAAAGCATGGGTATTGTAATGCGGTCGAGGGGGAACCCAGCATTCAGCCCTGGTATCATGATATCAAAAGATTTCTGAAAACACAAGAATACCCCACGCAAGCCACTGGAGATCAAAAGAGAACCATTAGACGGCATGCGAGTGATTTCTTCTTAGGTGGTGATGTCTTGTACAAAAGGACCCCGGACCTCAATTTGCTAGGATGTGTTGATGCCGAGGAAGTCGGAAGAATTATGCATGAAGTACACGCGGGAGTATGCGGACCTCATATGAATGGTTATGTGTTGGCAAAGAAGATTCTGCGAGCGGGGTATTACTGGATAACCATGGAAAAGGATTGCTTCAGCTTTGTTCGGAAATGTCATCAATGCCAGGTGCACTGTGATTTGATTCATGCACCTCCGACAGCGCTTCATCCGATGTCAGCACCTTGGCCATTTGTTGCCTGGGGTATGGATGTCATTGGGCCGATCGAGCCGAAAGCTTCGAATGGGCATAGATTCATATTTGTTGCAATCGATTACTTCACAAAATGGGTTGACGCCATCACACTTAAGTCAGTTACCAAGAAGGCTGTGGTAGACTTTGTGCACTCCAATCTCATTTGCCGCTTTGGAATTCCCGCAACTATTATTACCGACAATGCTGCATATTGAACAGTCATCTGATAGGAGAGGTATGTGAACAGATATCACATAGAAACTCTACTCCTTATCGGCCAAAAGCCAATGGTGCCATTGAAGCAGCAAATAAGAACATCAAGAAGATTCTGAGAAAGATGATTCAAAGCTCCAGCAATGGCATGAAAAGCTGCCTTTTGCATTACTCGGGTATCGTACCACAATGCGTACATCAATCGGAGCGACCCCGTACTTGTTGGTTTACGGAACTGAAGTTGTCATACCTGCAGAAGTAGAAATCCCTTCGCTTCGTATAATTGTTGAAGCGGAAATTGAAGGCAGTGAGTGGGTTAAAACCCGGCTGTAGCAGTTCTCATTAATTGATGAAAAACGGATGGCCGCAGTTTGTCACGGGCAGTTGTACCAACAAAGAATGGCCCGTGCCTATAACAAGAAAGTGCATCCCAGGAATTTTGAAGTGGGACAACTCGTGCTCAGACGCTTTCTCCCTCATCACCAGGAAGCAAAAGGAATGTTTGCTCCTAATTGGAAGGGTCTATACATCATCCGGAAAATATTGCCAAGAGGAGCACTGTATCTAGGAGACATCGAAGGAAATGATCATGATAAAGCAGTCAATGCAGATGCAGTTAAAAGGTACTTTGTCTAAGCCTCCCGTTTGATGGCTTTTGCGTGATTGAGATGACGAAGACTCTCCTTCCCGCTACCCCAAACACTATCAATCCTTCGTAAACCCTTTGATTCGGTTACGCTTCTTTGGCTACCCTCTTTGGAACCCGAAGATACAAAAAGAAAAGAAAAAGAAAATACAAAAAAAAAAACATAAAGAAAAACAAAACAAAATAAAAAAAAAATTTATTTCCCCGAACTACGTTTAACTTGATTTTGAAAGGATACGTAGGCAGCCTCTCGTTGAGGTTCGGTCACACCAAAACAAAAATCCCAATTTCCCCAAAAATTGAAACTTGGGCAGATGATATGATGGGTCGGCTATGAATCCGCCAAAACGGTTCCAAAGTTGTAGTTCCGCCCAAAATTCTTTTTACCCAAAGACCTTGTCCAAGTCCTTCCGATCAATTGGCAAAGGCAAAGAAGTGAAAACGTCACTATTGGAATCAAATACAATTAAAATTGAGAGAAATAAAATGAGAGAGTCTTATCGGTGAAAACCTTCGGGCACCATAAGGCGATGGTGAGTAGAGAAACTGAAAATGAGAGATTTCACTTAGTGAAAACTCGCAAAGAGCACTATCAGGCGACGATGAGAAGAGAAATCAGAGAGAGGTCGATTGGCGGAAACCCGCAAAGGGCGCTGTCGGCAAAGAAAAGAAGACATCTTACCACTACAAGAGTCTTGGCAAAGTTCCCTGGTTTTGAAGTGCGGATCAATGGGTTCACGAGAAGCTGGAAAGTTTGTGTGGGTCGGGCGTCTAGTCCAAGAAGCATATCATGTTCATTGGAAGCTAGCATGCACCCCAGATAAGTCCTTCTTTTCCCCCGAAAGGGACGCTTCTCTTTAAACTCATATGCTCGCCTTTGGCATACTTTTACTTTGAATCCCTTTCGGTTTAACTCTGATTCTGGAATTATTACAAAGAAAAGGTGACAGGATTGGTTCTATAGGGCTCCGCCTAGCAAGAGCCGAAGCAAATACCCAGCCTCAGCGGGTGCGTCAGTCCAATCCCGATTGACCATGGTGGTTGATGCTTTCGAAGCAAAGACATTGGAAAAGAATGAAAGTCAAAGGCAAAGGCAAAGGTCCTAAGAGCAGAATAAAGTGAAAAGGCCAGAGCCCACACAGATGAGTCATCATAAAATCCTAAAAGTTGAATCCTATCGGTGTGAAAAGAGATTCACCCTCAAGGCCATCAAATGGCGGAACTCTCAACGGAAATGGAGTCGGGATCAAGCAATTGAGAGGATCAAGGCCACAAAAACAACTACCGTTTAAAACTAACAAATTCTTCTTTGTTGAAAGTTAAAATAGGTGTCAATTAAAGCAACCGTGCAAGAAGCAGGTGCAACCCAAAAGCAAATAAAATGCGCAAGCACTGAAACAGCTTTGCAGCAAGGAGTCGACCAAAAAGGAAGTTTCTCCTCAAATTCTTTCATGCGTTTTGCTAAATAAAAAGGAAAATATAAAAGAAGAAGAAAAGAAGAAAAGAAAAAAGAAATGAAAGTGAAAATCCCAAAAGAAAAACCAATCATGGTAGCATAGAACCCCATTCCTTAAATATCCTGGCATAACCCGTGGATCCCCCTGGCATAACGCATGGAGCTTTTTTCTTTTCCAAATCCCGACACAAACCAAGGATCCCCCTGGCATAACCCAAGGGTATTTTTCTTTCCAAATCCCGGCATAACCCGAGGATCCCCCTGGCATAACCCAAGGGGCTTTTTTTGTCCAAATCCCGACATAACCCGAGGATCCCCCTAGCATAACCCAAGGGGCTTTTTTCTTTCCAAATCCCGGCATAACCCGAGGATCTCCCTGGCATAACACAAGGAGCTTTTTCTTTCCAAATCCCGGCATAACCCGAGGATCCCCCTAGCATAACCCAAGGGGCTTTTTCTATCCAAATCCTGGCATAACCCGAGGATCTCCCTGGCATAACCCAAGGAGCTTTTTCTTTCCAAATCCCGGAATAACCCGAGGATCTCCCTGGCATAACCCGAGGAGCTTTTTCTTTCCAAAATCCCGACATAACCCGTGGATCCCCCTGGCATAACCCAAGGGGCTTTTTTCTTTCCATCCCGGCATAACCCGTGGATCTCCCTGGCATAACCCAAGGAGCTTTTTTCTTTCCGTCCCGGCATAACCCGAGGCCCTTTTTTCTTTTTCCGGCATAACCCGGTCATTTCCCAGCAATAACCTGGATTCATTCACAAGGATACACAATCCTAATTTGATCGTTTAGATATGTGTCACAACTAACTCACAAAATTTTTCTAGTGAAAACTGGGGCAGAAATTTCGTTTGTTTGTTTGTTTTGGTATCTTAAGCAGGTTGACCTCAAGACATAGGGTGCGAGATGACCGATGGAATGAGTCTCAATCCAAAATAAAGAAAAGAATAAATCAACAAAAAGAAATGAACTCAAATGTGAAGAAAACAAGGGTGCAGATTGCTCAAAATCTGATTGAAGTCACAAGCTCCGCTAATCTCGTTTTGATCCAATGCTGCAGAAAAAAAACAAACACCTACAACTTACGAGCATCAAGATTCAGATCATGTCCACAGCAAAATCAGCTAAGACTCAAGATCAAGTTTCAAGAGAATTATAGATAGGAATGCGATAGGCATAGCTAGCTTAGCTTTGATTTCCTTTTGGTGTAATAAGGAGGTCAGCAAGAAGTAGCAGCAACAACAACAGTGAAAATCATAGCTCTTGGTAGTCCCAGCTACCAGACGTTCCAGAACTACACTGATAGGATTCCTTTATAGCCAAGGATATGTAGGCAACCTTTGAAGCAGGGTTCGGTCAGACGGTTTTCGAAATGCTTCTCTAGAGTACCAAGCAGGAAAAAATCCCTCATGGAGCTCATTTATCTTTACTCGAAAATCCTTCATGTCTTCGAGCAAAGAGGGGCAACTATGAGCACGTGATTTTTGCCGCGCTTAAATTACTCCTATAAAGTTCATTAGAATTAGGATTTTTCTTTTATTATTTTAATTTTAGGAATTAATTGCATGATTTTGTGTCTTGTTTGCATTTTTGTGTGCATTTTCATTGATATAATTCCAAAAATACAAAATACTACGCATTTTAATGTTACAAAAATAAAGAAAATAACAAAAATGGTTCTTTGCATTTCTACTTTTAGTTTTTAAAAATTTTCTTAAGTTTTCTTTTAAATTAGGAATTAGATTTGGGTCTTTTATTTTTAATCTTACATTTAATAAAAATTAGAAAATAATTGAAAAAAAAGAAGAAAAGAAGAAAGAAAGAAAGGAAAAACAATTACAATAAAAGTTTAGGGTCATTTATACTTGGGCAAATGCTGGTTTTAGCCCAAACAAATCCCTCCCAGACCCATTAAATTAGGCCCAAATCACCCCAACGCCCGGTCCAATTGTCCAGCTCCTAGACCACTCAAATAGTATCATGCCAATACTACGTTGTTTTGAGATGTTTAGATTCAAATCAATCTCATCCGTTTATTTTTTATCATCCAACAGCCCATAATTAATTTTTATTTTTACATAAAATTAACCTAAAATCCTAAAAACCCTAGAGACCACACCCTTCTTCCTCGTACTCACCATTCTTCGCCGCCCCTGCCCCGTCGCCGCCGGCCGAAAATTATCTCCGCCGACGGCAAACATCCAATCAACCCCAAATTTACACCCCATGCTCCTCTCCTTCCCCCTTTCCACATCCACGTCTATTTTCCCTCAAATATCGACCAAACCCTTCGAATCTTGAATCCAATTTCCGGCCAAAACCCTTACTCACCCAAACCCATCCAAATTAACACCCCTGAACCGCCCTCCTCTCCTCTTTCCAAATCCCCTAACCCCATTCCTCGAATCCTTAGCGAGCTTTTCGAATTTCAGATCGAAAAGCTGTCTAGAACCCTAATTTTTTAATGTTTGGGTATTTGTGGCTTTGGGCTATAATAGCCTTTAATCGTGTGTTTTCTCGCGAAAACACATGATTAAAGACGGTTTTAGTCCAAATCGTCTGAGAAATCTTGCCAGTGTTTGAATCCAAGTCAAAGTTTCGAGGTATTTCGTATTTTCATCTTGTTTTCGTTCTCTTCCTGATTGTTATTTTTTTGCATTCTCTTATTTTTTTACTACTCAGAATTTATTATTTTTGAATTAGGGTTTTTATTCAGGACTCTGTTTTGTTTGAATTCCGGGATTGTTACTGTTCATACGTAGTATTAGAGTTACTTTGTTGATTTGCTATTTTTAGATTGAAGTTCAATTGGAATTGTTTGCTTTAATTGATAGTTTACTGTTTCATTAGCTTAATGATACTTTTAGCTTTAGGAATAATATTAATTAGAGTTGAAAGTCAGTTTCGATTAGCTAGATTGGTGAATTCAAATTTTGAGCTTTGTGTAGCTATAGTTGGTTAGTCTTTAGTTTGTAATTCATTAACCATAGTCTAATTAACATGGTTGGTGGGTTAGTAAACATAAGTTGGTAATTTCAGATTAAATTCATGGGTAGTGTAGACTTTTAGATAAAAGGAATTTTGTAATAACAGGGAATAGAATTCCCTAGAAGGTTCTAGATAGGGTCCAAAACAGACTTTTAGAAAGTTAGTGGCTATAACTTGAGCAACAAGTCAAGAAATTAGGGACTATTGAATAAAATCTGAAATAAAAGAGGGGGAAAAGGTGTGAGTGAGATATAGAAGCTTCCCCCTAAAGTTTGCCTATAAAAGGCGGCCTACCTGCCTTCATTTGCAAGTTTCAGATCTGAAAATTTCCCAAAACCTTCCAGCCTCCAAATTTCCCTCCCAAAGCATTTTCAACAAAGTTTAGCATTAGAAATTTGAATTTAAAATAAAAAGAAGAACAAATATCTGATTCCTAGAGTTAAAAATCCCTCATAGATCTTGAGTCCTTCAAAAATCAAAACAAAAGGACAAGAACCAGTAGAAAACTCCATAAAAAACATTGTTTCATTAAATTTTCAAGGTTAATTCTCATCTCTCTGCTTGATTCTTAATTGCTAAAACTTCATAAGTGGCCTGGGTTCAATTTCTAGTTGAATTTGGTTTATTTGAGTCAATTGTGGTGTGTTTGGTGGTTGTGTGAACTGCTGGACCTCATTTGATATCAATCTTGGGTTTTTGGATGTGCTTTTGCTATGTCCTGTTGAGATTGTGCACAACATTTACACTGCTGCAGCTGACCTCTTTCCTTCTTCTTATTCGATTCATATTCCAGGTACACATTTAAAAGCTGATCTGATGTATCTCAAGCCAATAATGGGAATAAATTTGATGTTTAATCTATGCTGAAGCTGTGTTGTTTCATTAGCTACTATGTTTTGAGTAGTTGCAGAATATGGTAGTTGTATTCATTTTTTTTTAAATAAATGAAAGCTGGACTGTACTGGATTGTATAATTAGGATTACTTCTGGATTGTTTGGACTGTTTTTGGATAGACTGTGTAATTGATCTAAAGCTGAGCTTAGTTATAGATTATGTTAGCTCATAAGTTGGTTTTGACGTCTATTTGAACTGTTCTGAACTGCTAGGGTAGCGCTTGGATTTAGCATGATTCAATGTGTCATTTAACGACAGTTGATTTAGCTAGATTAAGTTTGACTGTTCAAGTTTTAGATTTAATGAGATGGCACATATGTTCATATAGATAAATAAGTTTTAGCTGAGTTGGTTGGTAGCTCAAATGTTAGATTGATAATACAAGTTTCAGCACTGTTTAATTTACAAAAACAAAAAAAAAACAAAAAATGAAGAATCATGACTCTTCGTATGATTAGAACTACTGCAGAATCCCTGTGTAATTTGAAATATCTATAGCAGCATTATTTGTTAAACCCACCTTTGATCTTTAATTAACCATCAAGATTTACAGTAGTTTCAATCCATTACTGGGCTCAGACGTGAAGCCCAATTACAATCAGCTTCATAAGCTAGAGCAGAAACTCCTCAAATCCAATTCACTCTCAACTTGGGCCCCTGAACAGACCCATGATTTGATAAACCTTAATCCAAACTCTACGAAAATTCCTTGTTCGAAAATATAAATTTGGGCTTTCGAGTTAGGTAGCGGGTTCAAATTAAGAGGTTCTTCCTTTCTGTTTGAATCCGGACTTGAACTTGAGGCCCGAATTTTATAATATTAATTAACTAGGTCCTTTTAGAGACAAATGCAATAGAAAATCATAGTTTGCTTTAGGATATCTTTTAAAGTAAAACGAGGCACGTCATGCCAAATGAAAATGAAAAAATTGCGTGGCCCTCTTTAAATGCTTATACTAAAATACTTAGAATTAGGTACGTGCCGTTTAGAGAATTTCTCGGCCTCCCGCAAAGATAATAACACGTTAGTCGCTTTAGGCGCGCCTTTTAATAATTTTACTTTCCTAAATGCGGGTGTGCATTTCATGCAACCCAAATCCAAATCCCAAAATGTTGAATAAGAATGTGTCGAGAATACGGGCGCATTTCATGTGACGTGATCCAAAAAACATATTTTTTAAACGACGTTCACTTTCTTAAAAAAAAATTTAAACTAAAAGCGGTTAGATAATTCTAAAATTGCACTGTAGGTTTGAATATGTATAAAAAAATTATATTTTTAGCCATTTATAATAATTTAAGCGACAATGCTAGAACCACGGGATCCGGGGGTACCTAACACCCTCCCTCGGGTCAACATAATTCCTTATTCAGAATTTCTGGTTCGCAGACACCAATTGGGAAGTCGAAACTTTCATCGATTTGGGATTCAAGTAAAACCGGTGACTTGGGACACCAAAAGCCAATCCTATTCCAAGTGACGACCCTAAATATAAAGAAATAATCTCATTTCGAATAATGTCGCTTTAAATTAGAAAAACTCCCTTATACATTATCCTTCGGGGTAGGTGTGTAAGAAAGGAGGTGTGACGGTTGATGAAGAGTTGGAATTTTGATGAAGCTGCAGATTTTTGTTGTTTCTTTTATTTCCACACATGAGAATTAGGGACTGTAGGTGTGACGCCACATATGCAGATAAGATTCACAGAAGAGGAAATGGTGAGGTTGGCAGAAATCGCAGAAGCTGAACCGCACATGCGATGGCACAAGTATGGGCTAGGCATCGCAGATGCAGTTTGGGCGACTTAAGTGAAAATCGCAGGTGCGGCCATTAAGATCGCAGAAGCGGTCATGCAGGTGCGATTTCTGGACCGCAGATGCGGAAATGTCTGGGTCAGAATGTTATATTTCCTCCTTCACAATTTTCAGAGAGTTTCTTCACTTTTAAACACGAATTTGAGAGCTTTGGGCAATTTTGAAGAGAGAATTCAAGGGGAACTCATTGAGGTAAGGATTTTGGACCTAGAAACTCGATTCTATCGTAGTAATGCACGGATTAGAGCTGTAATTAAAGGTAAATTTAGAGAAACTAGGGCTTAGAAACCTAGGCCTTTGACTGAGGATTTGGAACACCATTTATGGTTAGATTTTAGAAATTTTTATATGTATAAACTCGTGAGGAGATAAGGAATCTAATGATGTGAATTTTATTGAATTCCGAGACGTGGGCCTAGGGGCCGGGTTTTGATAATTTCGGGATTTGTGATGTTTTTCAATTATTTTCGAGTGGGCGTCATCCCTTTAGCATAATTTAATGGTTTCATCCTAATTTTGGTAGATTCGGAGCATCCGGAGGTCGATTAGAGAGGCAAAGGCATTGCGAGCTAGATTTTGGGCGGATTGAGGTTAGTGATGATTTTAAATGCTGCCCTGAGGGTATGAATCCCCGGATTACATAGTGTTCGGCTATCTTAAGGTGACACACACGCTAGATGACGAGCGTGGGATAGTGATCCATTGGGGATTGTGACATAGTCCATCCCGAATGACTGTTTTTACTGCGTATTTGATAGCAAATTGTTTGATATTATTATGTTTTGGGATAAATGCCATATTTGGGCTTTGTGCCAACAGTGTGAACCCTTAGGGGATTCTCAATGATATTTTCCTCACTGTTTGATTTTATACTTGTTCTCAGTCAGGCTATATTTTCACTATTTTCAAAACTCAGCTATGTTATTCTATTTTAAACACATTAAATGATATTTTCAAAGATATTTTAAGTTGAGCTTCATATTTTGCTGTTGCCCGAGGGGCTTATGAGATTTTGAATGAGTAAGGCTAAGGGCCTGTGTTCTGAGGATACTTTTGGGTCAGGTTGCACGCCGCAGCAGTGATATACTGATTATGATAATGAAGTCGAGGGCCCAAGATTGTACTCCACAAGGTGGCTTGAGATTGATATGAGATCGAGAGTCTATTTATGATGCCACGAGATTGCTTGATATTGTGCTTGGGCCGTAAGGGGCCCCTCCTAGAGTCTGTACACCCCCATGAGTGCGGATTCCCATTGTGATATGAGATATAGCCCGAGTGGATGGTATTGTTTTGTGATATTGCCCAAGGGGCCGATTCTATTGTTACTTTTCCCGAGGGGCAGTGCTTATGTGTTTACCATTTCTAGTTTCTTTATCTATATATGGTTTGTCTGCTTAGAAGGTGTTTTATGAGATTTCACTGTTTAGTTGTGTTTACTAATTTTGGTGATGCCTCTTATAGCTTAGTATTGTGTTTAACATGATTTTATATCGCTAAGTCTTCATTTATTTTATCTCACTGAGTTGGAGTACTCACTTTACTCCCTGCACCCCTGTGTGTAGATTCGGGCACCATAGGTCCTACTAGCGAGGGATGAGAGCTGTCAGTAGATTTTTTGGAGATTACTAGGTAGCTGCCCGACGATTCGCAACCCAGTGCAATCTCGATATATCTTATTTCCTTTTGATTTAGTTATCTAGGAGTGGAGTAGACTTTCAAACTTGTAGTATTGTTTTAGATGCTCATAACTGGTGACACCCCGATGTCGGGATGTGGTGGTTTTCATTTCTGCAAGTTAAACTATTCACTGATATTTTGGGATTTTATTTCTAATTAAAGACTTATTATTTATTATTTTAATTGCTTAAAGTGAATTCGGAGTGTGTTGGCTGGCCTTGTCTTCACGAGAGGCGCCATCATGACCGGATACGGGTTCAGGGTCATGATAATGGGTATCATAACCTAGGTAACATAGGTCTCACGAGTAATGAGCAAGTTTAGTTGAGTCTCGTGGATCGGTACGGAGACAGTTGTATTTATCCTCGAGAGGCTGCAGAACCTTTAGGATAACTCCATATTCTTGAAATTCTTGTAGTGCGAATATGTTATTGGAGTAATAAGCTTCTGTTATTCTTTTCTCTCACAGATGGTGAGGATGCACACCACCGGCCAGGATGGACAACCACCAGTACTACCAGCTGGAGCCGCTAGAGGCTGAGGACGCGGTCGAGGCTGTGGTAGGGGTAGAGGTGCAGCCCCCACAACAGCTGGTACAACACCTGCAGATCCACCAGCCACCCCAGTTTAGGGTCAGGTCCCAGTTGTGGACGCCCCAGCAGCACCAGCTCATGCACCAACTAAGCCCATTATGTTTTCGGGTCTTCAGGAGACTTTTGCTCAGATAATGACAGTATGTACTAGCCTTGCTCAGCTGGTCGCAGTTTACTGCCGCAACCACTTCTCAAGCAGAGGGAGGCTCTCAGACACCTGCTACCCGCACACCTGATTTGGTGGTTTAGGGAGTTCAAATACCGGAGGCACCACTAGCCCAGCCGAAGGCAGCTACTCAGGGTTATGCAGCTCTAGTCATGCCAGAGGATGAGCAGTGTAGATTGGAGAGGTTTTGCAGGCTTCACCCTGCTACTTTAAGTGGTGCAGAGGGCGAGGATGACCCAGGTTTCTTTGATAGATGTCAGCGGATTCTTCGCACTGCGGGTATTTTGGAGACCAGCAGGGTTGCATTCATGACCTTTCACTTTACCGGAGTTGCCTTCACTTGGTGGGAGGCATATGAGAGGTGTAGGACTGTTGGTTTGGCACCTCTGACTTGGAAGTAGTTCTCCCCTCTATTTCGGGAGAAGTACATCCCATAATCCCTTATGGAGGAGCTGCGTAGGTAGTTCGAGCAATTACGACAGGGGGATATGAATGTTACCAAGTAAGAGATGAGGTTCTTGGAGTTAGCTCGACATGCTATTTGGTTGGTTGCTACTGAGAGAGAGAGAGAGGATCAAGAGGTTTGTTGATGGCCTCACCTACCAACTCTGAGTTCTCATGACTAGGGCGAGGGTGTCATGTGCTACATTTGAGGAGGTTGTAGATATTGCTCGAGAGATTGAGTTAGTTCGTTGCCAGGAGCGTGAGGAGAGAGAGGCCAAGAGGCCTCGAGGACATGGTAGTTTTGGAGGTGCTCCTTTGAGGGGCCAGTTTCAGCGCGGCAGAGGCCATCAGTTCATACATGCTCAGTTGGATCGCCCAGGTTATCATGGGGCATCACCAGGCCATAATTCTCACGGCTCAGCAAGCTTGTTCATCACTTAGTGAACTTCCAGCCCATGATTTGTCCCATACTCCATCAGTTCAAGATTCTTCTATGCCAGGTGCATCTACTAGTCATTCCAGCGCTAGGGGTTCCCATCAATCCCCATCTCCACCACTCGGGAGTTTCTATGAGTGTGGAGAGATGGGTCACTTTTGGAGACAATATCCTCATCATTCTCAGTAGAGGGGTCAACCATCAGCCTCAACCCCAGCCACTTCACCACCCACCCAGCTAGGGGAGGGGGACAGTTATCTAGGGGTCACCCCAAAGGGGGAGGTCGATTCGGAGGTGGCGAGGCTCGTTTCTATGCACTTCCAGCTAGGCTTGATGCAATTGCTTCAGATGCGGTTATTACAGGTATTATCTCAATCTGCCGCAGGGATGCTTCTGTGTTATTTGACCCTGGCTCTACTTTCTCTCATGTGTCGTCTTATTTTGCCCATTATTTGGATATGCCCTGCGAGTCCCTTGTTTCTTCTGTTCATGTCTCTACGCCGGTGGGCGATACTGTTGTGGTAGATCGTGTGTACTGGTCGTGTGTTGTGTCTAATTAAGGTATAGAGACCCGAGTAGATCTATTGTTATTATGCTCAGTGTACTTCAATGTTATTCTAGGCATGTACTGGTTATCTCCGTCCTGGGTAATTCTAGACTGTCATGCTAAGATAGTGACTTTGGCTATGCCTGGTGTGCCGCAGATTGAGTGGCGAGGTCCGACCGATTATGTTCCTAGCAGAGTGATTTCTTTCATGAAGGCCCAGCATATGGTTGCAAAAGGGTGTCTTTCGTGTCTAGCCTTTGTGAGAGATGTCGGTACAGAGACTCCCAGTATCGATTCTGTTCCAGTTGTGAGGGATTTTCCTGATGTATTTCCTTCAGACCTGTCGGGCATGCCAACAGACAGGGATATAGATTTTGCTATTGACCTAGTAACGGGCACTTAGCCCATTTCTGATCCACCATATCGTATGGTACCAGCGGAGTTGAAGAAGTTAAAGGAGAACCTTCAGGAACTCCTGGATAGGGGGTTCATTCGTCTTAGTGTGTCACCTTGGGGTGCGCTGGTTCACTTTGTGTAGAAGAAGGATGTCATGATGAGAATGTGTATTAATTACAGGCAGTTGAACAAGGTAACTATTTAAAACAACTATCCTTTGCCTCGTATCGATGATTTGTTCGATCAGCTTTGGGGAGCGAGAGTATTCTCCAAGATTGATCTCCGCTCAGGTTATTAGCAGTTGAAGATCAGGGACTCAGATATTCTTAAGACAGCTTTCAAGACCCGATATCATCATTATGAGTTCTTGGGGATGTCTTTTGGGCTAACAAATGCCCCAACAACATTCATGCATTGGATGAATAGTGTGTTCTGGACGTATCTCGACTCGTTTGTCATAGTCTTTATTGATGATATTCTGGTATACTTACGTAGTCAAGAGGAGCACTCGGAGCATTTGAGAGTTGTGTTGTAGAGATTGAGAGAGGAGAAACTTTATGCAAAGTTCTCCAACTGTGAGTTCTGGCTCAGTTCGGTGGCTTTCCTAGGGCACGTGGTGTCCAGCGAGGGCATTCAGGTACACCCGAAGAAGATAGAGGCGTTTTAGAGTTGGCCTAAACCGTCCTCAGCCATAGAGATTTGCAGTTTTCTTGGCTTGGCGGGTTTTTATCACCGGTTTGTTCAGGGATTCTCGTCTATTCCATTGCCCTTGACCAAGTTGACTCAAAAGGGTATTTCATTTTAGTGGTCTGATGAGTGTGCAGAGAGCTTTCAGAAGCTCAAGACTGTACAACCCCAGTGTTAGTATTGCCATCAGCTTTAGGGTCTTATGTCATGTATTGTGATGCTTCGAGAGATGGTATTGGGTGTTTTATGATGTAGGAGAGTAAAGTTATTTCTTATGCTTCTCGTCAGTTGAAGCCTCATGAGAAGAACTACCATGTTCATGATTTGGAGTTGGCTGCCATTGTTCACGCGTTGAAGATTTGGAGGCATCATGAGGTGTATACTGATCATCGTAACCTCCCACACTTGTTCAAGCAGAAGGATCTTAATTTGAGGTAGCGGAGGTAGTTGGAGTTGCTTAAGGATTATGATATTACTATCTTGTATCACCCCGGGAAGGCCAATATAGTGGCTAACGCTTGAGCCGAAAAACGGTGAGTATGGGGAGTTTGGCATAAATTCCAGTTGGGGATAGACCTCTTGCAGTTGATGTTCAGGCGTTGGCGAATCAGTTTGTGAGGTTGGTTATTTTGGAGCCCAGTAGGGTATTGGCTTGTGTGATGTCTCAGTCTTCCTTATATGAGCGTATACGAGAGCACCAGTATGATGATCCTCATTTGCTTGTCCTTAAGGATAGAGTTTAGTATGATGATACTAGAGATGTGACTATCTAAGATGATGGGGTGTTGAGGATGCTGGGCTGAATATATGTGGCTAATGTAGATGGGCTTCGGGATTTGATTCTAGAGGAGGCCCATCGCTCGCGGTATTCTATTCATCCTGGAGCCGTGAAGATGTATCAGGATCTGAGACAACATTATTGGTGGAGAAGAATGAAGAAAGACATTGTGGGATTTGTAGCTTGGTGTCTCAATTGTCAGCAGGTGAAATATGAGCATAAGAGACCAGGTGGCTTGCTTCAGCGAATGGATATTCCATAGTGGAAGCGGGAGCGAATCACTATTGACTTTGTAGTCGGGCTCCCACGGACTTTGAAGAAGTTCAATGCTATTTGGGTGATTGTAGATCGGCTGACCAAGTTTGCGCACTTTATTCATATGTGTACTACTTATTCTTCAGAGCGGTTAGCAGAGATATATATCCGGGAGATTGTTCGGTTGCATGGTGTCCCAGTTTCCATCATTTCAGATCGGGGCACTCAGTTTACTTCACAATTTTGGAGGTCTGTATCGTGAGAGTTGGGTACTGAGGTTTAGCTGAACATAGCCTTTAACCCTCTGACGGATGGGCAGTCCGAGTGCACTATTCAGATATTGAAGGATACGTTACGCGCTTGTGTCATTGATTTTGGAGGGTCATGGGATCAGTCTCTACCGCTCGCAGAGTTTGCTTATGATAACATATAGCAGTCGAGTATTCAGATGGCTCCATATGAGGCTTTGTATAGGAGACGGTGTAGATCTCCAGTTCGTTGGTTCGAGTCAGGCGAGGCCAGGCTATTGGGTACAGATTTTTTGTAGGACGCTTTAGATAAGGTGAAGGTGATTCAAGAGAGGCTTCGTACAGTATAGTCGAGACAAAAGGGCTATATTTACAAGAAGGTTCGTGACGTGTCCTACATGGTTGGTGAGAAAGTTTTGTTGAAGGTTTCACCTATGGAGGATGTTATGAGGTTTAGAAAGAAGGGTAAATTTAGTCCACGATTCATTGGACCTTTTGAGGTACTTCGGAAGATTGAGAGGTGGCGTTTAAGCTTGCTTTGCCACCCAGCCTGTCGAGTGTGCACCCAATATTCCATGTTTCTATGCTCCGGAAGTGTATTCGGGATCCGTCTCATGTTCTGGACTTCAGCACAGCTCAATTGGAGGGTTATCTGACTTATGATGTGGAGCCAACAGCTATTCTGGAGCGTCAGGTTCGGAAGTTGAGATCAAAAGATATAGCCTAAGTGAAAGTGTAGTGGAGAGGCCGGCCCGTGGAGGAGGCTACGTGGGAGACCGAGCGGGATATGCTAAGTAGATATCCTCACCTACTTGAGGCTTCAAGTATGTTTCTTGACTCATTCGAGGACAAATGTTTGTTTAATAGGGGGATAATGTGACGACCCGGCCGGTCATCACATGAGTTACTGCTCTGTTTACCCCATTTATTCTTCTATTTGCTTTCTCTATTGGTTATATAGATGATCGGGTTGGTTGGCTCGGGTTTGGAAAGGTTTTGAGAAGGGTTGAGACACCTAGTCTCTTTTAATAAAGCTTAAGTTGAAGAAGTCAACTAGATGTTGACTTATGTGTTAGAGGGCTCGGATGTGAGTTTTGATGGTTCGGATAGCTTTGGTAGATGATTTGGGACTTAGGAGTGTGATCGGAATGTGTTTTGGAGGTCTGGAGTAGAATTAGGCTTGAATTGGCGAAATTGAGTTTTTGGCATTTTCCGGTTGATAGGTTAGATTTTGACATAGGGGTCGGAATGGAATTCAGGAAGTTATAGTAGCTTCTATGTCATTTGTGATGTGTGTGCAAAATTTCAGGTCATTCGGACGTGGTTTGGTATACTTTTGATCAAAAGCAAAATGCGGAAGATTTTAGAACCTTAGGCTTGAATTCGATGTGTTTTGGTAGTTTTGATATTGTTTGAGGTGTTTTGAAGATTGGTATAAGTTTGAATAAGGTTATGGGATATGTAGGTGCTTTTGGTTGAGGTATCGGGGGCCTCGGGGTGATTTTGGATGGTTGGTGGAGAGTTGGAATTTTGATGATGCTGCTTTTGGTATTTCCGCACCAGCGGATTCGGGACCGCAGGTGCGACGCCACAGATGCGGATAAGAGTCGCAGAAGCGGAAATGGTGAGGTTGGCGGAAACCGCAGAAGTGGTTGGTGAACCACATCTAGGATGGCACAGGTGCAAGCTAGGAATAGCAGATGCGATTTGGGCGACTTAAGTGAAAACCGCAGGTGCCGCCATTGGGATCGAAGAACCGGTCACGCAGGTGCGATTTCTGTTCTGCAGATGTGGAAATGCCTGGGACCGAATGTTATATGTCCTTCACGATTTTCAGAGGGTTTCTTCACTTTTAAACACGAATTTGAGAGCTTTGGGCAATTTTTAAGAGAGAATTCAAGGGGAACTCATTGAGGTAAGAATTTTGGACCTAAACACTCGATTCTATGCTACTAATGCACAGATTAGAGCTGTAATTAGAGGTAAATTTAGAGAAACTAGGGCTTAGAAACCTAGGCCTTTGATTGAGGATTTGGAAGAACATTTGTGGTCGGATTTTGGAACTATTTATATGTATGAACTCGTGGGGAGATAATGAATCTAATGATGTGAAATTTATCGAATTCCGAGATGTGGGCCTGGGGGTCGAGTTTTGGTAATTTTAGGATTTTTGTTGTTTTTCGATTATTTTCGAGTGGGCTTCGTCCCTTTTGCATAATTTAATGGTTACATTCTCATTTTGGTACATTCGGAGCATCCAGAGGTCGACTCGAGGGGCAAAGGCATTGTGACATAGATTTCGGGCCGGATTGAGGAGAGTAATGATTTTAAATGCTACCTTCAGGGTATGAAACCCCGGATTACACAACATTTGGTTATGTTAAGGTGACAGACACACTAGATGATGAGCGAGGGGTAGTGCACCATTGGGGATTGTGACTTAGTCCATCTCGAATGACTATTTTTACTGCGTATTTGATAGCAAAATGTTTGATATTGTTATATTTTGAGCTAAATGCCATATTTGGGCTTCGTGTCAACTGTTTGAACCCTTAGGGGATTTTCGATGATATATTCCTCACTATTTGATTTTATACTTGTGCTCAGTCAGGCTATATTTTCACCATTTTCAAAACTTAGCTATATTATTCTGTTTTAAACACATTAAATGATATTTATAAAGATATTTTGAGCTGTGCTTCATCTTTTACTGTTGCCCGAGTGGCTTATGAAATTTTGACTGAGTAAGGTCGAGGGCCTATGTTGTGAGTATACTTTTGGGTCGGGCTGCACGCTGCAACAACGATATACTAATTATGATAATGGGGCCAATATTCTGAGATAGTACGCCATGCGATGGCTTGCGATTGATACGAGGCCAAGAGCCTATTTACGGTGCCACGAGATAGCTTAATATTGCGTTAGGTCCGTAAGGGGCCCCTTCCAGAGTCTGTACACCCCCAGTGAGCACGGGTACCCATTGTGATTTGAGATATAGCCCGAGGGGCTGGTATTGTTCTATGATATTGCCCGAGGGGCCGATTCTGTTGTTACTTTGTCCGAGGAGCAGTTCTTATGTGTTTACCATTTCTCGTTGCTTTACCTATATATTGTTTGTTTGCTTAAAAGGTGTTTTATGAGATTTCACTATTTAATTATGTTTACTAATTTTTGTGATGACTCTTATAGCTTAATGTTGTGTTTAACATTATTTTATATCGCTCAGTCTTCATTTAGTTTTATTACTCAATGAGTTGGAGTATTTACTTTACTCCCTGCACCCTTGTGTGCAGATTCGGGCGCTACAGGTCCTGCTAGCGAGAGTTGAGAGTTATCAGCAAATTTTTTGGAGATTACTAGGTAGTTGCCCGATGATTCGCAGCCCAGTGCTATCTCCCTCTATCTTATTTCCCTTTGATTCAGTTATGTAGGAGTGGAGTAGACTTTAAGATTTGTTGTATGGTTTTAGATGCTCATGACTGGTGACACCCCGATGTCGGCTGTGTCGGTTTATTTTTCTGCAAGTTTAACTGTTTGCTGGTATTTTGGGATTTTATTTCTGATTAAAGACTTAGTATTCACTATTTGAATTTCTTAAAGTGAGTTGGGAGTGTGTTGGCAGGCCTTGTCTTCACGAGAGGCGCCATCACGACCGGGTTCGAGTTTAGGGTCGTGACAGTGGTGCTTGCTAGATCATAGTTCTTCAGCTTGTGGCTATTTGGAGGGTTCTTCAAAGGTAAGTACCTCAGATTTTGTGTTGTTCTTTACGATTAAGCTAAGTAAATACCCCACACATCGAAAATGTCAATCTCCAAGATGGTGGTGAGGGGAATTTCATTTTTCTTTGTGATTCCACCGGCCTTTTGGCATTCATCACAACACTTGACATGCTTACTTGCATCCTTGTGGAGAGTGGGCCAATAGAAACCGCAACTTACACTTTGGTCGTCGTTCTTTCTCCACCATGATGACCACCATGCGGCGGAGAGTGACAAGCCCTTAACTTTGTTCCTCCTCTGGTACACATCTTCTAATCACTCCATCTGTACATATGTGGAAAAGGCATGGTTCATCCCAGTTGTAGTCTTGACAATCCCGTTTGAGCTTCTTCCTTTGGTTTGAAGAGAACTCAACCGGAATGATACAACTCACAAGATAGTTAGCTAGATCCACGACAAAGGCACCTCCTTCATAGAAATAGCCAAAAGTTGCTCATTAGGGAAAGAGTAATTGATTTCAAGGCTATCAGTCGGCCTCCCCTCCTCCTCCAAATGAGACAAGTGGTCTACCACTTGGTTTTCACTCGCTTTTCAATCTTGGATATCAATATAAAACTCTTGCAAAAATAGTACCCAACTCATCAAACGGGCTTTGGAATCTTTCCTGCTCATTAGATAATGAAGTGTCGCATCATCCGTATGAACAATCACTTTAGCACCCATCAAGTAAGGGCGAAACTTCTCAATATCGAACACATTGGCAATGAGCTCTTTTTCTGTAACGATGTAGTTGACTTGAGCACTATTAATAGTCTTGCTTACATAATAAACCGGATGAAAGTTCTTGCTGATTCATTTCCCCAAAACAGCCCCTAACGCTACATCACTTCCATCCCGCATGAGCTCAAAAGAAACACTCCAATTTGGAGTGATGATAATGGGAGTAATGGTCAACTTGAGCTTTAGCCACTCAAAGGCTCTCATGTAAGCATTATTGAAATGGAAGTTGGCATCTTTCTCCAAAATCTTACACAACGGGTTTACCACATTAGAGAAATATTTGATGAAATGCCGGTAAGATCTTGCGTGGCCTAAGAAACTTCGCACGCCTTTGACTGAAATTGGAGGTGGAAGTTTAGAAATCACCTCAATCTTTGTTTTATCGACATCAATGTCATTCTTTGAGATCTTGTGGCCAAGGAAAATGCCCTCCTCAACCATGAAATGATAGTTCTCCCAATTGAGCACCAAGTTTGTTTCTTCACATCTTGCCAACACTTTGTCCAAGTTTGCTATATGATCATCAAAAGAATCCCCGGCTACCAAAAATTCATCCATGAAAACTTCAAGAAAATCCTCCACCATGTCCATGAATATAGCAATCATACACCCTTGAAAAGTCATCGGTGCATTGTACAACCCAAATGGCATCCACGAGAATGTGAAAGTACCATAAAGACATGTGAAAGTAGTCTTCTCTTTAATCTCCGGAGCAATAATAATTTGAATGTAGCCGGAATACCCATCAAGGAAACAATTGAAAGCACAGTCGGTCAATCTATCTAGCATTTGATCTAGGAAGGGAAGTGGAAAATGATTCTTTCTTGTGATGTTGTTGAGATTGTGATAGTCCATACATGCTCTCCACCCGATAACCGCTCTTGTAGAAATAAACTCATTCTTGTCATTGGAGACCACCATCATGCCACCTTTCTTTGGGACACATTGAACCATAGAAATCCACAAACTATCGGAAATAGGGTACACAACCCCGACATCCCACCACTTGATGACCTCCCTTTTGACAACCTCTTTCATGACTTCATTGAGTCTCTTTTGATTTTCAATAGATGGTTTGGCACATTCTTCCAAGTTGATGTTGTGCATGCAAAATGCGGGGCTTATCCCCTAAATATCCTCGAATGTCGATCCTATAGCCTTCTTCCTCTTTTGTAGCACCACCAATATGGAATCTACCTGCACGTTAGTCAAACAAGAGGAAAGAATAACTGGTAAAGTAGAAAAAGGGCCAAAAAATTCATACTGAAGATATGGAGGCAATGGCTTCAACTCCAAAATAGAAGGTTCCTCAATTGAAGGATTTGTTGGACGAGTGGTTCTATTCTAAAGATCCAAGGACATTTTACGGGGCTCATAAGTGTACAACCCCATTCCTTGCAAAGCATTCACACATTCCACGTAACCTTCCATTTCTTCATCATCACAATTGAGAAAGACGACCTCCAAAGTATCATTAACATTCATTGCGACACTTGTTTCATCAATAATCACATCGGTCACCAAGTCCACTAAAGAGCACACCTCATTGCTATTGGGTTGCCTCACAGACTTACAAACATGGAAAACCACTTTCTCGTCACCAACCCAAAAAGTAAGTTCTCAGTATTCAATATCAACTAGAGCCTTCCCTATAGCAAGGAAAGGTCTCCCAAGAATAATCGGAACCTCCTAATCAACCTCACAATCAAGAATAACAAAATCCATTGGGAGAATGAATTTATCAAAACAAACCAACACATCATTAATTATACCCAACTATCTCTTCATGGTACGATTCGCCATTTATAATCTCATAGATGTGGGTCTTGGTTGCCCAATTCCCAAAGTCTTGAAAACCAAATAGGGAATCAAATTGATACTTGTCCCAAGATCACAAAGAGCATTAGCTAAGTCGGCACTTCCATTGGTACAAGGGGTAGTGAAAGCACTGGGATCTTCTAATTTAGGAGCCATTGAGTGCAGAATTGCACGCACTTGATGAGTCATCTTTATAGTTTCACAATTCATCAACCTCTTCTTTGTCACCAAGTCCTTCATGAACTTTGCATAACCGGGCATTTGCTCCAAATCCTCAAGCAATGGCACGTTGATGGATAGAATCTTCATCATGTCAATAACTTTTTGAATTGGTTCTCTCCATTTTTCTAGGAAAGCCTTTGAGGGTATGAAGGAGTAGGTCTGGGCATTGGTGCCTTAGTTTTTTGCCCTACCTATTCTAGTATGTCAACATTTTTCTCCCTAGACAGGTTCACTTCCTCTTGAATATCCTCCACATGGTCATCAATATCAATTCTTACTTTTTCATTTGCTTGCACTTCATTGCTCGGGATCTCATCATCCTGTACTACTTGCTCATCATCCACAAGTTTCTTTTGACTTGAGGTGGTTGCATCCCCACCTTTTTCACTCCATATAGTAACAGCCATGTCATGACTCGTGTTGTTCCCACACTTTGGTTTCACCACCGTATCATTTTGTAGTGACCCCTTTCAACGAGTGTTCAAAGTTTGCGAGATTTTCCCTAATTCAACTTCCAAATTGCGAGATGAAGTGTTGTGAGAGGCTAATTGAGCATACAACTCGGAATTCTTCTCCATCATTTATTTGAACATGTTCTCAATTCGTCCCATCTCATTTTTGGAAGAGCTTGGGTCATGAGAAGGATAAGGAGGTGGGTTGCTCGATTGTTGATACATCGGGGGCCTTTGAAAACCTGACCCCCGATTCGCTTGGTTATTGTTCCAACCTCCTTGGTTGTTGCCTCCCCAATATCCTTGACTATTGCCACTTCAATTATCTTGGTTATTTGGACCATTCAAATTTCCTTGATTGTTTTGATTGTTCCAATTCCCTTGGTTGTTACCACAAATTCCAATTACCTTGGTTGCTAGAATTCCAATACCCTTGATTTCCTTGAGGTTGCCATTGTTGTTGATTGGGGCATTGAGAGTTGTTTATTTGTCCTTGGACTTTTTTCACATATTTCACTTCCTCTTGTTGTTTATTATAAGCTTCATCTTGATCACACACACTATCATCTTGTACATAATTTTCCACACGGTTTTTCACTTGAGGGCCCTTTTGCCTTCTCTTGTTTACCATCATACTAACTCCCTCCATTGCATTGACTTGCTTAGGACCTTGCACTTGTTGAAGTTGAGCCTTGGCTAGTTGATTCATTATTATGGTCAACTCGGCGATTGCTTTCCCATGATCATGCAATTTTTTATGCAAGTGAATCACATTTGTATCAACTTGAGGAATATTTGCTCTACTTTGCCATGCCGATGAAGTATCCGCCATTTTATCTAGAATATTATTAGCTTCGGCATATTTCATTGTCATGAAATTTGCACCAGCAAGTTGGCTGACCATGCATTGATTGTTAGTATTGATCCCTCTATAGAAAGTTTATTAAATCATAGCCTCCGTCATGTCATTTTTTGGGCAATCTTTCACCATAGTTCAACACCTTTTCCATATCTCATGTAGAGGCTCATTGTATTGTTGTTTGAATGCTAGAATCTTGTCTCTAAGAGTAGTCATACGTTTGGGAGAAAATTACTTGGAAATATATTTCTCCACTAATTTATTCCACGTATGGATAGAATGGTTTGGCGACCTTACAAACCAATCCAAGGCCTTCCCCCGTAGAGAGAAAGGAAATAGCCTAAACCGTAAAGCATCTTTAGAGACGTTCGTACAATGACTTGGCCGATCGTTTTGAGAGTATTATCCTTGATCCCCTATTTACTGCTTTCCCTGTATCTGTTTCGGCTTATATGACTTGCCGGGAGGTTTTGTTTTGGTTTTTGGAGTATTTTGGGACACTTAGTCCCTAAATGGAAACTTAAGTCTTAGGATTTTAACCGTACTTGGACTATGTGAAGACGACTATAGAATAGAGTTTTGTTAGTTTCGTTAGCTCCGTTGGGTGATTTTGGGCTTAGGGGCTTGTCCGGATTATTTTTTGGAGGTCTGTAGCTTATTTAGGCTTGAAATGACAAAAGTCAAATTTTTTCAGATTTTGACTAGTAGTGGACTTTTTGTTTTCAGGGTCGGATTCTGATTCTAGAATTGGAGTAGACCTGTAATGTTGAATATGAGTTGTGTGCAAAATTTGAGGTCATTCAGACATGGTTTGATAGGGTTTGGCATCAATTGTGGAAATTTAAAGTTTCAAGTTCATTAAGTTTGGATTGGAGGGTGATTCGTATTTTGTTTGTTGTTTGAGGTGTTTTGAGGGCTGACTAAGTTTGTATGGTGTTTTAGGACTGGTAGGTATATTTGGTGGAGGTTCCGGGGGCCTCGAGTTGATTTCGGGTTGTTAACGGATCATTTGTGGACTTAGGAAAGTTGCGAATTTATGGTGTTCTTCAGTTCTGGTTTCTTTCTTCGCGTTCACGAGAGGAGACTCGTGTTCACGAAGAGGAACCAGTGGCAGGTGAGATTTGGTTCTTCCCGCATTCGGGAAGCACTGGGATAGTTGGCCTACACGTTCGTGATGGAGGTCCGGTGTTCGCATAGAGGGATTGGCCAGCTGGGTCCCCATGCCCTTATGCCTACGTGTTCGTGTATGGTTGAGTTGTGAGGCCTTCACGTTTGAAACAAGGGCATCACATTCGTGATGAAGAAATTCTGGGCAAGAATAAGTTGCTCTTCACGAACGCGAGGGGTCTTCCGCATTCGCAAAGAAAGGAGCACATGTGCAGAATATAACATTTCCAAACGTGGGTTTGGACATTTTTATCAAAACTTGAGTTTGGGAGCTCAGATTTGGACTAGATTTTGAGCAATTTTCAGAGATATCAATTGGGTAATGATTATACACTTGATTTTGGTTTTATCCCTCTAATCTATCATTAATTTCATCATTCAATTTCGGATTTGGAGTGAAATTTTAGGAAAATGGGAAGAAGTGCTTCAACTAAGATTTTCGGTTTTGATTGGTATTATGACATTGGAATTTGGATAATTTGCTATGAGTGAACTCGTGAGCGAATGGGTGTTCATATTTTGTAACTTTTACCCGATACCGAGACGTGGGCTCGGGGAGACTTTTTAGGTCAATTTTCTAATTTCTTGCTTTAGATTTGTTTTAATTAACTTGATTAGTTTCTTATGGCTATATTTATGTTATATAATTGATTTTGGCTAGATTGGGCCATTCAGAGTCGGGTATTCGTGGAAAAGGAATTGTTACTGATTGATTGAGCTTTGTTCAAGGTAAATGGCTTGCCTAACCTTGTGTGTGGGAAATTCCCTTAGTATTTGGTGTTGTTATGTTATGTGAACATCGTGTACGTGAAGTGACGAGTGCGTACACGGGCTAATTGTTGGAAAATCTGATTTTTACCAAGTAATAACATGTTTTCATCTTATCTGAATATACTAGCATGTGTACTTATCCTGTTAGCATAGAATAGCATGTCTACATGCCTTTATTGCTTATCTGAACTCTTTGCAGCATGTTTAGCGGAATTCCCGTTTCTTGTCTTGACTTGTACTTAGTATCAATTGTAGGTTTTCCTGCTATAACTGTTATCTTTATTTTGTTTGAGCTGCATATTTACTTTGGGACAACGGAACGGTATTCTGGGAGAACCCCTACATGTTTACTTTAAGACTACGAGGTGGTACCTCGGGAGTTCTCCTTGCACATTTACTTTCGGTACTATGGAATGGTATTTCGAGAGATCCCCCTGCATATTTACTTTGGGACTACAGGACGGTATCCCGAGATATCCCCTGCACATTTACTTCTAGGACTACGAGACGGAATCTCGAGAGCTCCCCTGTTGTTATTTATGTACACTGTAATATATTGTTTTTATTGATTTCCTTTTTTTTACATTTCAATCTTTTATTATACTGTGATATTTTGTTCCGTCTTATTTTAAACATATATATACCAGTAGGGCCCTGACCTAACCTTGTCACTACTCGACCGAGGTTAGGCTTGGCACTTACTAGGTATCGTTGTGGCTTACTCATGCTACTCTTCTGCACATATTTTCGTGTGTAGATTCAATACATCATTCCAGCCTCACAATTAGTTGTGCACATGTTGCCGTTACGGAGACTTCAAGGTACATCTGTCGCGTTCGAAGACCTAGGATTTTGTGTAGTTATTCCTCTACTACTTCTAAATACTAATCTATAGAGCAGTTAGTAAATTTTTAGAAGCTTGTGACTTATTATGTTCCGGGTCTTGGGAAGATTTTGTATCTATTTTTTTGGGAGATGTTATTGTATATGTCGAGCGGCATTTCTATTAAAATCCTTCATTTCTGTTGATGTTAGTTGTTAAATTTATGTTTTCATTTTATTATTCCGCAAATGTTAGACTTACCTAGTCGTAGAGTCTAGGTGCCGCTACGATGTCGTACGGAGGGGAAATTGGATCGTGACAAGCTTATTTTAGAGCACTAGGTTCGTAGGTATCATGAGTCACATGCCGGTTTATTAGAGTCCCGCAGATCGGTGCACTTCTGTACTTATCTTCAGGAGGCTACGGAAATGTGCGGAGACTTCTTCGTCTTTTGTGTTGTCGGACCCTGCTATCCTTTATTCAATAAAAAGAGTTGGTCATTTTGTGTCCATTTTGTGCATAGTTCTTTTCACTCTAGTTCTAGTGACATGAAATGCATGCGGATTTTTTTTCCAAATCTTAGAAAACTGAATTAGTCTTTAACTGGATAAGTAAGAAAGACACTTTTGAAGATAAATAAAGACATGAAACATTTGAAAATAAGCATGAGCTAAGTTAATATGGAACCAAAGCACTCACACTCACGGAAGTTAAGGATCTGTATCTTTTGAATCATTTAGAAGATTGGAGTTAAGGATGATCAGACAGGTTGAAGCCTTTGTAGCGCTAAGAGATAGAAAGTGTTTCTCAAAAGAAGATATATTCCATACAAATTGAAATGAATCAGTTTAGTGGCAAAATGCATCTTCTACATCAAGATAAAATCCAAGAAAAGTCACCCAAATTGACAAGGGACATTCATTGCGGGGAAAGTATTGCTCATACAACTTTATACTAAAAACGACCGAGAAAGCAACATGTCCACCAATGTCGTGATAGTAAAAGGCTAACATGATTGGCATTCTCAAGGCTAGGAGGCCCTTTTTATACTACCCAAATACTTTACCCTTTTTACCCCTTTTGAGCCTGTGTCATTTGCTTTGACCACCCTCTTATGGAATCAAGTTAAGAGTCAAAAGTCCAAACAATGAAATTTAATAAAAAATAATAAAAATGTCCATGCCTCGGGAACACAAATTGGGGCAACTCTTAGAAAGTTCAAGTGAAAAAAGTAAAAAAAATTAAAAAAATAGAAAAATAGAAAGAACAGTCACAGGTCCATGCCCCCAGAAAATAAAAGCTGGGGCAACTTGTTTTGAAAGAAAGAAAAAAAAGGAAAAGACAAAGAAACAAAGATGACAAAAAATAGTTAGGTCAAATGTTTGAACTACGTTTGACTTGATTACTTTAAAAAAAAGGATACGTAGGCATGATTTGGTCTAACCAAATAACAATTCAAAAAAAAAAAAAAAGAACAACCAAAAATCCCCAGTATCTGAAACTGGGGCAAAGATTTTATTTCACTTCTGAAAGAGTCGATTCCAAGAGTTGTGAGTATACAACCCCCATCATATTGATTTTATGTTGAGACTTCGTGCCTCCATTTCTTTCTAACCATATTCAAAAGTCTGTAAAATAAAGACATCCCGATATGCCTTCAAGAATGCCAAGAAAAGCATGCAATGAGCAACGGTTTTTAGTTGACATAGAACACTTTCAAGTTGCTCACAGAAGAAAGCAAAAGAAAAAGAAAAATAATGAAGAAAAATAAGAGAGTCTTATTAGTGAAAACCCTCATAGGCACTGTAAGGTGACAACAAGTAGAGATAAATAAGTGAGAGAGACTTGTTGGTGAAAACCCCTCGGGGCATCACTAGTCGAAAGTGAGTCGCAAAGCTGATGCAAAGAATTGTCATGAACAAACCCGAATTCAGAGGTCATAAGAATGATGAAAGGAAAGATTAGATCAATTTGATACATTAGGCCGTTGAGTCTGTCACGACCCAAAAACCACTAGTCGTGATGGCACCTAAGTCGACCCGCTAGGTAAGCCAACTAACATAAAATGTATTCCAAAAGAGATTATAGGAAAATAGTAAAGAATCAGCTGAACATTTACAAATTGACCAACGAACTGGTAGTACGACACATGAGCTTCTAAGATATGGAATTTACAATGCCGGTAAAAATAATTACACGATTTATTTGAAATTTACATAAACCGATTACCAAAATCTAAGCTACCAAGGAGAAGTGGCAGCTATATCCGGAATGCATGAGCATCTTCAGTATCAGCACCAGACAACACCAGCAGCTCCGCTCCAAAAATCTGTACGCAATGTATAGAAATGTAGTATCAGTACAATTGACACCGTGTACTGGTAACTACTTTGTCTAACCTCGTCGAAGTAGTGACTAGGATTTTTTTTGTTCAAAGATACTTTCTGATAAAACCTGCATCGTAAATCAGCAATAAAACTATACTACGATATAATAGAGATGAATACATGAAACTGATACGCAAAACAATAACCGACTGTTAACAGAGATCACAATCTAATATCTTCAAATACCTCGACCAATCCTTTCCTTAGAATGAAACCAATAAACCACAACTGTCAATTCTTAACTTTCCTAGCATGAGGAATGTACTCAGATATCAAGTCAATTACACGGCAACACCCTTAATGCTTTTTGCTCATCCTCACCCAATTTACATATAACAGAACCAACTAGATGATAGAAATACCAATAATAAGAATTACAAAGTAGGAAATACCCAAGTAGCTATAGTGAACGAGCATATACATGTGGGCAACAGTAAAAGACTAGGGGAAAAACATGTGAGTGATAACGACAATTGGAAACAAGGAATATCAACTTCAACTAACTAGCATGATGGAGGCCTAAGTACAGATAAAAGAAATAAGAAGGAAGCACATGATCTTTACAAGTTAACAAGTAGAGGCCTGAATGACTAGCACGGTGGAAGGCTTGTACTAACTGCAACAGAATAGATACGGCATGAGTGTAATTATAAAAACATGAAAATAGGCATGATATTTGCAAGTTAAGCAAGAAGAAGATACAAGAGACACAAAAATAATTGATATAGAGATAAATGAAAAAATAATAGCAACAAGTCATATCACATCTGAGATGGCGACAATGACAGCTCAAGGTAAAGACATAAACATATACACGAGAAAACAGATATCACAACATAATGCATGTCCCTCATTCTCACTTGCATGGGAACACCTGTCGTTCCATGACCTCACGATGATATATAAGCATACTAGTATAGATAAAATGGCACGGAATCACCCTTCGTGCTTTACACTCTCATAACATGGCACGACATCACCCTTCGTGCTTTACACTCATAAAACGTGGTACGACATCACCCTTCGTGCTTTTACTCACAATAATATGGCAAGACATCAAACCTTCATTCTTTACACTCTCCCTCATATGATAATGTACAAACAATGGCACATTATCACCCTTCGTGCTTTACACTCTTCCTTATCAAGTATATGTATATCAATGACAAACAAGGCAGGAAGCATAAATAACATCAAGGGGAGTATTTTTAACGGATGTTCCAAACAAATCCCAATCACAACTTTCCAAGTCAACAATGGTTAGCTAAACTCTCAAGAACTATATACTCAAATAATTCCACAAATCTCACAAATGATCCACAACACAAGTATAGAATCTAGTATATCACGAAGAACGGACGTAGCAATGTATTAATGATTACAAATAGGGATGACTGAATTAGACACATCAATGTATTCTCAGATTCCCATCAAATTTTATCAAGTTATAATAGGATAAGTCTTGATTTCTAACATTTAACACTATGTTCTTAATATCTAGAAGTCAATTAAGGCATTAATCAAGAAGGTCACATAGTTCTACAAGACACAATTATATTATAATCTACCCTCGATCATGATTAAACCCGACACATACATATACGCTCGTCACCTCATATATGTATCACCCCCGTATGTAGCAAAAAATGTCAAATAGGAGGACAAGCTAATTACAATACCAAGCAAGCCAAGCGATTCTCTAAACAAAGCCATCACACGTGTAGTGACCTCCGAACGGCTCAAAACTACCCAAAAGTAACTCAAATAAATCAAATAAATCCTAAGGAAACAATTCAAAATGATAAAGATCAAATCCCAAATCCGACCAAAAGGCCACACCCTGGCCCACTCCTTGGAACCCGACAAAACTCGCAAAATCCGACAACCCATTTAATTACAAGTTCAACCATACTAGTTTCAAACAATTCCAACTCCAAATCAATGTTCAAAACTCAAAAATTCATATTATGAAACTTTAGGCAAAAACCCCCCAATTTCCTCTTTAAAATTCATCAACCAAAAGCTAAATCGAAGAAGATTTGTGGAACATAACCAAAACTCAGTAGAGAACACTTATCCCAATTCATATGGTGAAAATTGCCTAAAACATTTCCCAATTTCGAGCTCCGCAACTCAAAATATGTTAAATGAACAAAACCCTCATTTTTACACTCTTCTGCCTCGTTTCTTATGCCAAATTATCTCGAAACTCGCTTCTGATGCTTCCAATTATTTCCTTGTAAAATTCTAGTCAGGTTAGGCTCTTGAATAACTCCATTTGACCTTATATTGACGGAGATACACTGGTTTCAATATTTTTAAATAGTGCAGATTTTTAAATATAAATTCAGTTGCAATTTCGTAATTAATCAGAAAAATCTAACAACCCAATTTTTGATAAAATGACCATAAACTCTTCATACGATGTCCGAATTCGACAATTCATTTAGCTATGGCTTCGTAATTACGATACAGATCTAATGCTTTAATAGAAACAGAAATTGAAGCTCATTTTCTTAATATAGTACCATTTATGCTTGAAAAACTATCATCTAAACTTAAAAAAGCGAGCACAACACAACCCAAACCTATCTGAAACTCACCCGAGCCCCTTGGAACCACGTCCAAACATACCAAAAAGACCCATAACATAACAAGGACTTTCTCGACGCCTCAAATAACATATAACAAAGTCGAAACGATGAATCACACCTCAATCCAAAAATTAATAAATTTAAAACTTCAAACTTCCACAACCGATTGCGAAAATCATCAAATCACATCCGATTGACCTCTAATTTTTGACACAAGTCATATTTGACAGTACGGGCATACTCTAACTTTTGGAATTGAAATCCGACCTAGATATCAAAAAGTCCAGTCTCGGGCTAACTTTCAAAAAAACCAAACTTTTGTCATTTCGAGCCAAATTAACCTAAAGGCCTCCAAATCACAATCCGGACACGCTCCTAATTCCAAAATCAACCAACGGAGATGATGCAGCCATCAAATTCCAATCCGAGGTCAAATACTAAAAAGTCAATCTCGGTCAACTCTTTCAAATTTAAAGCTCCCTAGTTGAGAATCATTCTTCGAAATTAGTCCTGAGTAACGTGAAAACCAAAACCGATGATTCACATAAGTCAAAATACATCATACAAAGCTACTCACGCCCGTAAACTACCGAGCAAAGTGCAAATGCTCAAAATGACTAATCGGGTCGTTATAGAGTCCAAAATGCATGTCATGATCATAAGGCTAGTTATTGAGAAAAAAACAAAAAAAAACATTTCCCTCTTTCCTTCATGATAAGGGCATTTCTTGTTAATACTTTTTCTTTACATCATTGTGTCCCTTCACTCCGAGTCAGTCCTTTTTCAAAACAAGCAAGCAAAATCTACTACCAGCTTTTTAGTTGCACAAAGTAAATTTGGCCAACACACTCAATTGTTAAAGTCAAAATTCCTTGAGGATTCATGCAAAATCTCCCCCAAAAGACTTTTGTCAGCCTACTTGGCTAAAGAAAGTGAAGATAACCTCAAGATTAATCGGGGATTCTCAATAGAACAAGGACTATTGAGTGTGCACGTCGTGCAATAGGCACTTCTAGTTGTGATTCTCTCTGACAGACAAATTGCTCCAGAAGCAAAAGCTATTCAAGATATCAGAAAAGGTTATCCAGGAAAAGAAATCTCGAGATTTCGAGATAAGGCTGATGGAGACACAAAACACAAATGGCACTGGGAGTGAAACAATCAGGTTCAATACAGAAAGTAAATGTCCCTTGTAAGCAACAATAGAGTCTTCCAACAGGGCAACCAACTGTCAATGCCCCCTTTTTCTAAAGGCAAAATCGAGTTTAAGACATTTGCGCAGATAACTCTATTCCTTTTGGGAATTTGGGTTTGAGGTTTAGAAGAGTCGCCACCTAATGATTAAGTGCATTAGAATACTAAGAAAATAAAAAAAAAGAAGAAGAACCAGAGAACGGGTAAGGGCCTGAAATTATCTCCGGGGGGAAGGTGTTAGGCACCCCCAAGATCCACTAGTGTGGTTCCTGACCATGTTACAATTGTGACTTTAAAGCGAATAAACATACAATATAGTTTTCCCATAATAATTACAAGCATGCACGTATAAAGATTAATCAAACATACTGAAGTTAGGGAATGGGTGATTTTCATAGTTTTTCAAAAGAGTGTATAAATGCAGAAAAATGGGGATCAAGTAATGAATACAAATAATCAAACAAGGAAGTGAATGAACAAGAATTTTTTAGAGGAAAAATATTGCGGAAAATTTAAAGGGGGGTTCTAAAATAATGAAGTGAAATACAAGGTTTAATGAACTGAAAATTGACAATTTAAAGAAAAACAATAATGAAAGTACATAAAGAGGGAGGGGGGTCCTAGGTTTGTAAAAATACATGGATCATCCACGCAACACCCGATAACCAGTTGCACGCGTGGTGTTATCGCGTGATCATCATCTCCATGTGTACTCTTTCCCACCCCGTTAAGGTATTAAAGTGTGTAATAGTATTGTCACTTATTGCATATTACTACCCGTCCCGATTCTATCAGTCCCAAAGGCATTGAGACTAATAATCCTAAAGGGAGGGAGTTGGGGGCCTTTCAGATGTTTAAAAGGATAAAAAGTCTAGGGGACAGACAAAGTACACAATCAAATAAGGGGAAGGCAAACAATAGTTAAGGCTCAAACATGACTCCTCAATCAAAGGAAAATACATATCATGACTTCACATACTGGTTATGGTCTAAATTAAATTTAAAAGCGTTAAGACAAGCTGATTTATCATATATTTTTTAGATGTGGAGTTCGAATTATCCTTATATGGTTGTAGTTATCAAGAACTGACGCAGTTGATTAATTACCTAGTGGTTTGCCTAAGTGAGACCTATATGCATGATATCTAACAAAGCGCACTGATTTTAAATAAAGATTACTGGTTTTAAACAAAGAAGATCAGTAGATTTTAAACAGCTTTACGACTGGTTTTAGATATATGGATAAAATAGATGACTGATTTGATTAGTTATTCCTATATGCAAATTGTCTAAGTGTTACTGGTTTTAAACGATAACATAGATGAAACAATCATATAGGCATGGCATCTAGAATGAAGATGATTTATTAGACCTATGATTGTTTGCCTAATGGCAGATATATGCAGAAGTGTAGAAGGACCTATGATCATGGTTTCTATATGCAGAGATGCAGAAGTTTATATATAACCTACAGGCATGCTGTCTATATGAGTGCAAGAATTAAAATCCTATAGCAAAGTTATCTAAAATGAGAATGCAGAAGTTTATAGGTACCTATAGGCATGTTGTCTAAGTGAATGCAGGAAATTTAAAAATCCTTTAGGCAAGTTATCTACCCTTTGCATAAAATCATTCCCATCCTTTTTCACTAGTCATCCCCAATAGTTATTAAAAAATTATTACAGATCCAAATGAATCAAAAGAAAGAGAGCAAAAATTACATCAGAAGTTCCAGCTACAACCAAACAACCTAATTCAGAATCAATGTCCAACAACATGAGATAAACGAACTTCCAGGATCAAACTTCCAAAAGCCTTTCTCATCCTTTGGGCGTGTCAAAGTTCCAAGGAGCTACAAGAACTCCAGTCAGTGCATACACCCAATTACATTGCAGAATTAAGAACATGGTGCAGTGTGGAATTGCCAGCCCTCAAATGTCCCAGTTCAGAGGGAAATCAAGGTCCCAAAGCAATGCTCATAGGAGGGGGGAAGAACTTAAGAGTCTAATAATAAGTGTAAGTGCATAGGGGAAGAGTTTGGGAGAGCCATGGCAGGCTAGTGGTCATGCCTAGCAATTGGGGAATGCTGGCACACCCCTGACCAGCCTGTTGGCCAAACTCAGGAGTTAGGATCCATTGTGGATCAGGTTATGGCCTGAGCAATAATTAGGATACTTCCAGGCCAAGGAACTTAACTCAAACATATAGAAGGGAATAGGGGTGGGGATTCATATAAAAACAGATACAAAGAAGAACATAATTAGCATGATCATTGAACATGAGCAGTAAATTAGACAAGAGTGCTGGAACTATAAAGTAAACACATAGGGGTGAGGTAGAAAATTAAATAAAAGACATACTAGTTTCAAGGGAAAGCAAGTAAAATAGTAGTCTTGTAAAAGACAATTTGAAAGCGAGCAGTTCCCAAAGATCTCAAAAAAAGCAAAGTGTATTGAACTCAAACCAGTAATGTGAGTGTGTGAGTTGGGATTAAGAAGTTCGAGGTATTGAACTTGAAGTGTAGATGAAATTATTGAATTCGAAGTCTGTTAAAATGTCTCCTCCCTTAAAAGTGCAGAAGTGCAATCCTTTTTATAGTGCAGAGAAGCAAGTAGAAAAGGCAAGAAATACTATTGAAATTAGTCTCCCTTTGGTTAAGGGATTCTGATTCCAACAGGTGGAATTAGTTAAGGAAAAAAATTTCTAATTAAAACCTTTCAAAGTAGCACAAAGAAGGTAAGTACATAGAAGTTATTTAAAGAAAACAGTCAATGGTACACGATTTGTGCTAAATATGGTAAGGGAATCAATTAAACAGCCATGAAACAAAAAATTAAAAGTTGAATTGAATGAACCAAGTCAAGAAAGGTAAATGAGGTCCAGTCGAAGGAAAATCAGTGACAGTTCATCAGCCTTATAAAGAGGATTTCAGAATCAATCACTTAATTGGTGAAAACCTTTTTTTTAAAGAGAAATTTTCTCATATATAAAGCACACAGATCAAACAAAAGAGTCTTTAGGTTATAGAATAGAGTTTAACACTAAAAGTCCATAGTCACAAGAAAAAATGATTTCAAGTTGATTACAGATTCACAGTGAGTCTTAGAGCCTAGGGTCCCAAAATGGAACCCTAGTACCACTTGTCGAAGAAACCCTAAAACCTAGGGTATTGAATAGAGTCAGACAATAGAGGATGAGCAAACAAGTCCTTGAAAAGAGGCTTAGGAGTCTCAAGAGACAAACATACACAAACAAGTTCAGAAGAAAGAGATGATACTAGTTTTAAACAACAGAAGGGAAAATATTCTTAGTAGGAACACGAAGAGGGTTTAGTAGAGTGAACAAAATGGTAGAATCCAACCATAAGCACACATAGCAAACAACGCAACTTAATATACGAGCATAAGATTAATAACAAAAGATAGAAAAGTCTTGCATAATAGGACATAAAAAAAAGAAGCAAACTTATGCATAATAAGAAGAAAACGTGTGAGGAAAAACACACATAATGAAAGAACAGGAAAAATCAAAAATATTTGAAGAAACCCTTTTAGAAACCCTAAAATCGAATTTGAATGATTTTGAAAAGGAAATTTGGGGAAAACCTTTAAAACGTCAAATAACGCTCAGGCATGTCACAGATCTAAAAGAAGTAAGCAAGTACAGAACCTCAGGCGGCTTAGAGTTGCAGAGAAAAACCCTAGAAATGAGAAATGTCTTGAGGAAGGCCAGATCCTGAGTCGAGAAGACTCATATTGTTGGAAATGCCGGAAAATGGCCGGAGGAGCCATGAATCTACAGATCCAAGAAGGTTTGGAGAGAATTGTTTAAGTCATGCTTCACGGCCTTGAGTAACCTGGTTTTAATGGCGTGAGAGGGTGAGTACATGCCATTCATGGCTTGGAATGCCGTGGATTCCGGTGAAAACATGGTAGAAATAGGTGGGAGATGATTAGGGTTTCGGTGTGGGCTAGAGAGAGTTTGAGAGATGAAGAGTTCAAAGGTGGCGTATCTGATAGAATGGGTTAGGTTTATGTGGGTTAGGGAATTAAAAAAGGAAAGAAAGAATATCGGTCGTTGATTAAAATGATCAACGACCTAGATTTAAAGGGAAGCCGTGTGGTTTTAAAAAAATTGGGTCAGGGGCAGGTTAAATTGAAATTGGGTCGGTCAATTTGGAATTGGAAATTTGGCTAATTAGGGAGGCTGTTTTGAGCTAAAATTGAAACCAATTAGGGTTAGATTTTAAATAGCTACTTTTCCTCTTTTCATTTTATAAAAATAACAAAATGATTTCTAAAAACTAATTAAAGGTACTAAGTTAATTAATAATATATAAATATTAAATTAAAAATACTGGAATTAATTTTGTAATTATAAATGCAATTAAATCTTAAAATAGGCTAAAATTGCAATTATATGTAATTTAATTTTAAAATACTCAATAAATTTGTAAAAAATGTACAAAATTACCCTTAGCTATATTTTGGTATAAATATGAGGATAAAATAAATTAATCACGAACAAATGATAATTTTGAGAATAGTTACTTATATTTGTGCTGCTAAAAAATGGAAAATAAATTGATTTTAAAAATCTTTAAAAATCAGAAAATTACCAAAACCCTTGGGCATGCTTATATATGCATATGCATGCTATTTTGAAACTATTTTGTATATAAAAATACATAGGAAAAAATTGGGTATCAACAACTGCCCCTCTTTACCTGGGAAGCGTGAAAGAGTTATCAGGTGAAGATATGATAACCAATTTTGACGGAACAAACGACTTGAAGAATTTTGACCGAGCTCTGGTTCCTGAGCCGCCTACATATCCTTGGTTTGATAGGAATCGGGTCGTATATAGTTCAGGACCCATCGACGGAACATGCCGATGGAGATATTTCAAGAACGGACGCGATATTCAGGTTCGGGATGGATGATTGAGGCCTAATAGTGCCGCGGGAACTGGAGAGGGATTTCTCCTGCTGAGACGGCCGTTGATAGCCAGTTTACCGGCAAATAAAAACATGAGCGCATATATTGTGCGTAAATTTAAAAATGACGCAAGTTCCCGTCGGACCGTGAATGCCGTCTTTTGACGGTTAGGATGATGTCCTCGGATTATGGTGTCCCTTGCCATGGAACACATAATAAAGGATTCGCATGCTATGAAATGATGTTCTCGGGCTATGAAAATAATGCCTCCAAACCATGATGCCTTTGAATAATGCTATGCAGAGATAAAGTGGGGTCCTCAGGTCATGGCATGACGTTCTCGGGCTATGAAAATGGTGCCTCTCAACAATGATGCCTTTGGAAAATTTTGCGATCTTTCAGCCCGTGAAATGTAGGATTTGGCGATCTTTCAGCCCGTGCAAGATTTAAATAAAAAAAATTGTGATATTTCAGCCGATGCGAAGTGTAAATGTAAATGGCGATATTTCAGCCTATGCAAGATTTAAATGCAGTGGCGATATTTCAGTCGATACAAGACTTAAATAAAATGGCGATATTTCAGCCGATGCAATGAAGTGTCGATATTTCAGCCGATGTAAGACTTAAATAAAATGGTGCTATTTTAGCCGGTGCAAGATTTAAATGAAGTGGCGATATTTCAGCCGATGCAAGACTGAAATAAAATGGCGATATTTCAGCCAATGCAAGACTTAAATAAAATGGCGATATTTCAGTCGGTGCAAGATTTAAATGAAGTGGCGATATTTTAGCCGGTGCAAGATTTAAATAAAATGGCAATATTTTTAGCCGGTGCAAGATTTAAATGAAGAGGTGATATTTCAGCCGTGCAAGATTTAAATGAAGTGGCGATATTTCAGCCGATGCAAGATATAAATGAAGTGGCAATATTTTAGCCGATGAAATTATAGAGAAAGAGCTTAGTCTCGGAAGGTAGAATAGTAGCCTTATGCATTGCAAGAAATGCAAGTGGAGGTAGAGCTTAACCTTGGAAGGCAGAACAGTATACTTAAGCAATTACGGAGACAGAGCTTAGTCTCGGAAGGCAGAATAGTACCCTTATGCAATGCAAGAAATGCAAATAGAGGTAGAGCTTAACCTCGGAACGCAGAATAGTAGCCTTATGCAATGTAGAGAAATGTAAGCGGAGGTAGAGCTTAACCTCGGAAGGCAGAACAGTAGCCTTATGCAATGCAGAGAAATGTAAGCGGAGGTAGAGCTTAACCTCGGAAGGCATAATAGTAGCCTTATGCAATGCATAGAAATGTAAGCGGAGGTAGAGCTTAACCTCGGAAGGCAGAATAGTAGCCTTATGCAATGCAGAGAAATGTAAGCGGAGGTAGAGCTTAACCTCAGAAGGCATAATAGCCTTATGCAGAAGATGAGAGACAAGTAGAAGTAAGAGATTCTTAGCTGATAGTAGATAGCTAATTGTCGATTGCGATATTGTGGATGCTGGGGACATCGTGTATGGATGTTGGTTATGAAGCAATAATTTTGAGAGTTGTATTCCTGAGAGTACGAGTCTATAGATGTATTTGATGATTTGTGACTTGGATGCCTGCATTCAAAGAAAAATCGTGAGTTGCGTAAAGGGAACGGTTAGTTCGTGTTCCCGTTTTGCTTGACCGACTCGGTTCTATTTATAGTGATACTGTAGGTACCCTCGGGGCAGCATTGTCAAACAAAGAGATTTCGATAATAGGTATACATGAGTTTTGTTAAAAGTATGGTATATCTATATATATTTTAAGAAATAGCTTTTAGATGAACCAATGTCCGTGACGTGGTTCAAAACATTGCGACCTTTCTTGCTACGGAATTTTGAGGGTCCTCCTTAAAATTCTGCCCCAGTTTAGTGGGTTGATTCATCTGACGGTTTCTTGCAATGATCGGCTGACGTTACTTTAGAATTTTGAGGGTCCTCCTCAAAATTCCGCCCCAGTTTCTAATTGTGGGGGGGGAGGGGGGGGAGAATGAAAATTTTATTGAATTGTGACCGAACCCATAAGGCTGCCTACATATCCCCTCTTAAATGGGAATCAGGTTAGACGTAGTTCAAATTACATAATGAGATCATAAATGGTTACACATAGCATCGCTTGACTGCATCTGAATTGATTGGTTTTGGCCAAACTTCTCCGCCCATCTCTGCAAGTATGAGGGCTCCTCCTGTTAGGACCTGGTGAACCATATATGGACCTTGCCAGTTAGGGGAGAAGTTCCCTTTGGCTTCATCTTGATGTGGAAAATTTTTTTTTTAACACCAGCTGCCCTGGTGTAAACCGTCTTGGTCTGACTCTCTTGTTGAAGGCTCTAGTCATTCTATTCTGGTAATGTTGACCATGGAAAACTGCATTCACTCTTTTACCATTTATGAGAGATAACTGTCCGTAATGACTCTGTACCCATTTTGCATCATCAATCTCTGCTTCCTGTGTGATTCTTTGAGATGGAATCTCTACCTCGGCGGGGATGACCACTTCTATACCATAAACCAACATATAAGGAGTTGCACCAGTTGATGTGCAAACTGTGGTGCGATACCCTAACAAAGAAAATGATATCTTCTCATGCCACTGCTTGTGCTTTTCTACCATCTTCCTCAGTATCTTCTTGATGTTCTTGTTAGTGGCTTCTATAACTTCGTTCATCTGAGGCCTGTAAGATATGGAAATCTTGTGTTTTATCTTGAAGGTTTCACATAAGGCCTTCATCAAATCACTGTTGAGGTTGGAGCCATTGTCAGTAATGATTGATTCCGAAATCCCAAAACGACAAATGACATGGTCACGGACGAAGTCTGCCACAACTTTCTTGGTCACTGCTCTTTAAGATACAACTTCAACCCATTTGGTGAAATAGTTAATTTCTACTAGGATAAACTTGTGCCCATTTGACGTGTCAGGTTCGATTGGTCAGATAACATCGATTCCCCATACAACGAATGACCATGGTGAGCTTATTGCATTAAGCTCATTTGGAGGCACTTTTATCACATCTGCATGGGTCTGGCAGCGGTGGCACTTTCGAAGATATTGGATGCAGTCCTCTCCATAATCATCCAAAAACAACCTGCCTGGAGTATCTTCTTTGCTAAGACAAAACCATTCATATGCGAACCACAGGTCCCGGTATAAATTTACTCTAGTAGTTTGGTTGCTTCCTTTGCGTTGACACACCTTAGAAAACCCAAAACTGGGGTTCTCCTATACAGGATTCCTCCGATGTGGAAGAAATTGTTGGACAATCTTCGTAGTGTGCACTTCTGAACAGTATTTGCAAGCTCTGGATATTCTCCTTTGGCTAAAAATTCCTTTTTGTCGTGAAACCAAGGCTTTTCGTCTGCTTCTTCCTCGACATGAGCACAGTAAGCTAGCTGATCATGAATCTTTACTGGAATAGGGTCAATGAAGTTCTTATCTGGATGCTGAATCATGGATGATAGAGTGGCGAATGCTTCGACAAAGTCTTGTTGGACTCTGGGAACATGCCGGAATTCTATCTTTGTGAACCTCTTTCTCAACTCCTGTACATGATGCAAATATGGGAGTATCTTGGAGTTCTTGGTTGCCCATTCTTCTCGGACCTGATGTATAAGCAAATCTGAATCTCTAATAACTAGCAACTCCTGGACGTTCATGGCAATGGCCATCTTAGAGCCCCAAGATACAAGCCTCGTATTCGAACATATTGTTGGTGCATGAGAACCTGAGCTTGGTAGATACCGAGTAATGCTGACTGGTTTTTGATACTAGGACTGCTCCTATGCCAACTCCTTTGAAATTTGGTGCTCCATCGAAGAACATCCTCCAACCGTCATAGGACTCTGCAATGTCCTCTCCTACGAATAACACCTCCTCATCAGGAAAATACATCTTTAAGGGTTCATATTTCCGTCCACATGGTTTTCCGCGAGGTGATCTACTAGTGCCTGTCCTTTGATTGCATTTTGAGTCATGTAGATAATGTCGAATTCACTCAGTAGGATTTGTTGCTTGGCCAGCTTGCCTGTGGGCATGGGCTTCTGAAAGATATATTTTAACGGATCCATTCTTGATATGAGATACGTGGTGTAAGCACAGAAATAGTGCCTCAGTTTCTGAGCTACCCAAGTCAGAGCACAACAGGTGCGCTCCAGTAGAGAATACCGGTCCTCGCACTGGGTGAACTTCTTGTCGAGATAATAAATGGCCTGCTCTTTTCTCCTCGTTTCGTCATGCTGCCCCAGAGCACAACCAACTGCTCCATCCAATACTGCTAGGTTCAGTAGCAAGGGTCTACCTAGTTCGGGCGAAACCAGAACTGGTGGTGTTGACAGGTACTCCTTGATTCTGTCGAAGGCTTTCTGGCAGTCGTCAGTCCATTTGGTTGCGGCATCCTTCTTCAACACTTAAAGATCGGCTCGCAAATGATAGTGGACTGAGCTATGAAGCGGCTGATGTAGTTAAGCCTCCCCAAGAAGCTCATAACCTCCTTATTGTTCTTCGGCGGTGGCAATTCATGAATAGCTTTGACCTTTGATGGATCCAATTCTATCCCTCGATGGCTCACAATGAATCCAAGTAGTTTTCCGGCTGGAACCCTAAATGCACATTTTGCGTGATTCAATTTCAGGTTGTATCTTCTTAGTCTGTTGAAGAATTTCCTCAAATCTCCCATGTGATCAGCGGCTTTCTTGGATTTGATTATGATATCATCTACATACACATCGATCTCCTTGTGTATCATGACATGAAAAATTGTGTTCATGGCCCTCATGTAGTTGGCCCCTGCATTCTTTAACCCAAACGACATCATTTTGTAACGATACATTCCCCACGGCATAATGAAAGCCATTTTCTCAGCATCCTCTTCATCCATCCATATCCGATGGTACCCAGCAAAACAATCAACGAATGACAATCTCAGTTTCATCCAGGTTGGACTTAGACCTATTCTCAAAATTCTCAACTTCCTTAACAATTTCTTCCGATATATCATCTTCCTCTGAATTTATGTGCGTTTGTCGCGTTGTCTCGCTGCATGTTACAATCATTGGTTCATCAAGATAAGTAATAGTAATGTTGTTTAAATAAAGTAATGAGAGAAAATAATGTCACGACCCTAGTTCACCAATTGTGAACACGTCATGACGGCACCTAGTCTTCGCGACCAGGTAAGCCTAACACATTGCGGAAGTAATAACAATTTTGAAATTTAAAATAAAAACTAAATAACATGAAAAATGTGTACAATTGCCGCCTGGCACGTACACTTTAATACCAAACACTGAAGTAACCTCCTAGACCCGGAAACCCACGGGCAACACAGGCTAAAAGAACATAAGTCACGGCTCTAAATCCAGAAATGTCTACACAACTGAACACATGAAATGGAACTGCTAACTATAAGCTAGAGTAGAAGGAGACTCTTCGATCTGCGGACGCGGCAGAATATACCTCAAGTCTCCGAATGTATCGCCTGAATCACTGATAGAAAGTCCGACCAGAAGTACCTGGATCTGCACAACAAAAGTGTGCAGAAGAGTAGCATGAGTACACCACAGCGGTACTCAGTAAGTGCCAAGCCTAACCTCGGTTGGGTAGTGACGAGGAAAGGTCAGGGCCCTACTGAGACAGTAACAATAAAATAGCAAGAGATTAACAGTATCGGAGTCTGATGAAAACTAATGAACAACGAAGTGG
>MU718819.1:66149-89511 GCA_026770625.1 Nicotiana glauca | reverse complement strand
AAATCACTTAACGAAGCGATTGCAACTCTCGGAATTCCATTCCGACCCTCGGATCAAAATCTCACTATCAGACCGGAAACTTCAAAAATTCAAACTTCGGCATTTCAAGCCTAAAAGAGCTACGGACCTCCAAATAACATTCCAAACACGCTCTCAACCCTGAAATCACCTAAAGGAGCTAACGGAACCATCGGATTTCCATTCCGAGGTCGTCTTCACACTGTTCTGAATACGGACCATTTTTCAACTCTTAAGCTCTCATTTAAGGACTAAGTGTCCCAAAACACTCTGAATCCTAGAACCGAACGTCCCGGCAAACCAAAATAGCAGAAATGAACTTAGGGAAAGAAGTTAATGGGGGATCGGGACGTAAATTCCAAAAATGACCAGCCGGGTCGTTACAAATAATAAGAGAAAGATTTTGTAAGAAAATTGAAATACTTTGATAAATTCCATAAGTGTTTTGAACATTGGAGCTCTTTTTTGCAAAAAAAAAAGAAAAATGCAAAAAGAAAATAAACTTAATAAAGCAAAATAGTGCATGGTGCTTTGTTCAGCCTTGCTACCCTAAGGCACGTTGGGCTCTGGTGGTTCTAACAGTCCAGTTGTTGAGGCATGCTCCTCCACTCACAACCTGTATGGAAGGGCCTTCCTCGCCTTCCCTCTCGAAAATGACACGACACTCCATATCATCCTCCTGCAGGAACAAATTCCTCATCGCTGCTAATGTTTCCTCTTCTTCTGACCCGTAAATGACTTCAGCTGGTTGGAAAGTTTGGTCTAGATGGGGTATCGGTTGCTCCAATGGATAATAGGGGCCGCACCATGGTGGCGACCAATCCTTGAATTCTTCCCAGGTATACTCATACCGCAACCTGAAGGTACTCCTTTAAATTCCAGAAAAAAAATAACAGACTAATAAATAGGGAGGGGGGGTCCTAGGTTTATATATCACATGGATCATCCACACAACACCGGTACCCAATTGTACGCATAGTGTTATCGTGTGATCATCATCTCTATGTCTACCCTTCCCACCGCGTTAACGTATTAAAGCGCGGAATAGTATCGTTACTTATTGCATGCTATTACCCGTCCCAATCCTATCAGTCTCAGAGGCAAATGGACTACTAATCCTAAAGGAAAAAGACACGTAATGCAAATAGAGGGGAAACAGACAAACAAACAGGGCTCAAATGCACCTCCATAAATCAGACAAAAGTCATAAAGTTTAGCCTGTCTTACACGTATAGATTTGGTCTTAATTAAATAAAGCGACAAACGGACTGGTTCAACGCATAGTTTTAGAAGGAAAGTCTACATTAGGCTGGCTCAAATGCAGTTGACAAAAAACCGATCTGGTTGATTAATCCTTTTGTCTAAGTGTTGGTTAGAACTAGGTGTGATATTTACTAATTTTAGAAAGATGCAAACTGATTATAGAAAAAGGTTGCTAGTTTTAACAAAACAATACTAGTTCAGCAATTGATATTGCTTTAATTCAAATTTGAGATTTTCTATAGGCATGCTTTCTATACGTTTACTGATTTTAACACCTTTTTAGACGTTAACAAAAAGGTCATATGAACATGGTACCTATATGCAGCTTTATTATTAAACCTACGAGCTGTGTGCCTAATGATGCTTATATGTGCAGAAATGTAGTGGTCTATAGACATTATTTTTATGTGAATTTGCAGAACAATTAGGAGTTAATCCTATACACAGGATATCTATGCGTGAATTTGTAGAAATTAAGCTAACCCTATAGGCATGATATCTATGTGTGAGTTGCAGAAATTAAGAGCTAACCCTATAAGCATGATTTCTATGTTTGAATTTGCAGAAATAAGAAGTTAATCCTTATAGGCATGATTTCTATATGTGAGTTGCAAAAATTAAGAGTTAACCCTATAGGCATGATTTCTATGTGTGAATTTGCAAAAATCATAGATAAATCCCTATAGGCATGATCTCTACCCTTAGTGCATAAAAAATAAACCCCATCCCCCTTTTTTACTAAATCCCCGAGTTTATACAAGTTAATACAGCCCAAAAGAAATAAAAACTGGAATTAAAAAATATATCAGGAATCATCAGCTACATCCGAACAGCCTAATTTAGACTTAATGTCTAATAATATGAGATTGAGCCACTTCCGAGATCCAGATTTTCAAAGCCTTCTCTTTATCCAGGGTGTTTCAAAGTTCCAAGGAATTTCAGGAATTCTAGGCATTGCTTACACCCAAGATACCAATCATAATAAGTTGTAGTGTTGTGTGGAAGAGCCAGCCCTCAGGTGTCCAAGTTCAGAGGGAGCTCATGGGTCCCAAATCATGGCTCACAAGATAGGGGCAGAACTTAATGTTATAAGAATGAGTGTAAGTGCAAAAGGGGTTGGGGAATGCCATAACAAGTTGGTGGTCATGCCCAGCCACAAAATAGACTGGCACACCCCTGACCAAAAACCTATTGGTCAAACTTTTAGAGAGTAAAGACCTACTGGAGGTCAAGCTATGGCCTGAGCAATAACTGGAATACTGTCAGGCCAAAGCTGTTACTCAGCACACATAATAAGGGAATAGGGATGCGAAACTGACAAAGCTTAGGGCCCAAAGGGTCCTGTTCATATCCATGGACAATAACTTCAAATATTTCCATGTTTCTGAACCATAACTTAAAGCATATAAGGGGGATATGTGGTTTTGGGATTCATAAGGTAGCAAGTAAATAACAAACAACTGACAGAGTACACACATAGATGAACATTAATTTACAAGGGAAAGAGAACATATTACAGCATGCTAGTAACATATCTTGACTGCAGAAAACATGAGTAGAAGTAGACATGAATGAAAAACATATTGTTGTTGAGGCTTGTCAATTAACTAGGACATACCAGTGGAGAAGCAAAGTGCAGAAAAGTAGAGCAAACAAGAGTCCACAGTCTAGTCTTGGCTTTCAGCCGACTAGACAAAGCAACAACACAAGCAGCAGTAAAGAAAGAGAGAGTTTTAAGTGTAAGAGGTATTTTGAAGTCAAGCTGTTCGTGTGTTCAAAGAAAAGAGAGTAGGGTATTTATAGTTTTGAAAATGAGTAAAGAGTAAGGTAATAAGTAAAATTTAAACACAAACATGGAAACAATCACAAGTTGGAATCAATTAACACAAGTGATTCCCCTTTAATTAAGGAAACACTGCTTAACGGGTATCAGCAGGCCTAATTAAGGTAAGAAAATCAGTTTGGGGGCGGATTGATTATTGCCATAAAAAGGGTAGTAAAAGCATGAAGTAAATAATCAAGTCTAAGTACGAAATAGGCTTATTTTGGGAAAGGATTCAGCAAGGTAAAACATTATAGAATTAATTAAATTTAAATAGGCGAGTGAAATTAGGGCTCGTAAAAGAAAAGTTTTTTGTAATCAGTCACAAGATCAAAGGAATCAAGATCAATCAAGAAGGAAATATGATTCTGCACTTCACCATATAAATAGCAGGTGATGGACAAGCATGCAGAGTAAAAAAATGTTGATGAAAAGAAGTAACAAATCATACAGTAGCAGTAGGGGCAAACTAGGATTCAGCAGCAAGAAAACATTCAAAGCACGGTAGTCAAGCAGGTCAAGTGAAGAAGAACATAGAAGCTAGTAAAGGTCTCAAAGTAGTAATAAGTGAGAAAGCTTCTAAAAAATTTAGGGCTTTAACAGTAACCGGGTTTTGCAAGATGGTAAGAACTCAAAATTAAACAACTTAAATGAGGAAGAAAGAGTCAGCAACAAAGAACAAATAAACATTTAAACAAACAAATCTCAGAACTCGTATAAAACTAAAAGGAACTAGGGTTTTTAACATGTTGAAACAGACAGAAAAATAACAAGAGCAAATCATAGCCAAATCATAAACATGTTATAATCAGAGATCTTTTGAAAAACTTAAAGAAAACCCTAATGAAGGGTTGTTTTTGCAAGAAAAGTTGAAGAGCTTTCGGGAAAACACTTAAAACGTTCATGGCAAGTACAGATCTGAAAGAAAAATCAAAAAATCCCAAATATTAGGGTTTCGAAGAACCCAAAAAGGTGAGAAAGGCCTTGAAAATTAACGATCTAACCAGGAGCGTCAAGGATCTGACTCGAACGGTCATGGCTGGCCGGAGAAAAGTCAGGGACGAGCGGAGAAAGGTCATGAATGGAAGTCAGGCAATGATTGGACCAACTTCCTTCGAGCTTTGGCCGTGAAACCACAGAAGCGAACACCCAGGAGCCACGGGCAGGCCATTACACATCTCTTATGGCCATGGAAGGCTATGGATTAGGGTGGGATTGAAAGTGGCGGCTAGGGTTCATGAGGGCTTCAGAGAGAGTTGAGAGAGAAGAGGAATTCAAGGGCGGCGTTTTGTGAGTAATGGGGTAGGGCAAGAGGTCGTTTGGAATTAAAAAGGAAAGGGTGCATAGTGGCCGTTGATCTAAACGATCAACGACTAAGATTAAAGGGCTTAGGTAGGGATCCGAATTGGGTCGGGTTTAGACTTAATTGGGCTGGGCAATTTTGGGCTTGAATTTGGGGCAGAATGGGGTTGCCAAATTGGCTATAATTGAAATGCAATTGAGGCCAAATCGTAAATACCCAATTTTCCATTTTAATTTTTTATAAAATAGTAATACAAATTTTAAAAGCAAATCAAGAGTACTGGGTAAATTAATGTTATATAAATATTAATTTAAAAATACAGGGATTAATTTTATAAACATGAAATGCTATAAATCACAAGATAGGCTATAATTCCAATTATTTGCAATTTAGCTTTAAAAAATACCAAATGAATTTGTAAAAATATGCAAAAATTATCTTAATTATATTTTGGTGTAAATGTGAGAATAAAATAAATTATTTACCAAAAATGATAATTTTGGTAATAATTATTGGATTTTGTTATATTAAAATAGGCAATAAATTGGTTTTAAAAATCGTTAAAAATGCCAAAACTCTTGGGTGTGCTTATATATGCACAAATATGCTATTTTGGAAGTATTTTGGGTATAAAAAATACTTAGGAAAAAATTGGGTATCAACACCGTCCCCATGAATGATCACCTCCTGGTGATTCCACTCAAACTTCACTACCTGATGTAGTGTTGATGCCACGGCCCCGACGGCATGAATCCATGGTCGTACCAACAGTAGATTGTAAAAGGCCGACACATTTATTACTTGAAAATCGACATCAAACCAAGCGTGCCCCATTTGCAAACGTAGGCTAATTTCCCCAATAGTGGACCTTTGAGAACCGTCGAAAGCTTTCACGTTGATGGCCCCATCCTTGATTTCATGCAGCCTTTTTCACAATGTTCTGAGTGTCACCAGAGGAAAAATGTTGAGACTGGACCCCCCATCGATCAGGATCTGGGTGATAAAATAATCCTCGCACTGTACAGTGATGTGCAATGCCTTGTTATGACTCAATCCTTCCGGTGGTAGCTCATCTTCGTGGAAGGTGATTTCATGACTCTCCAACACTCGGCCTACCATGTTTGCCATTTCTCCTCCAGTGATATTTCTTGGTACGTATTCCTCACTTAATACCTTCAACAAGGCATTCTTGTGTGCATCAAAACTTTGTAGCAAAGCCAAGATAGAGATCTGTGCCGTTGTTTTGTTCAGCTGGTCAACGATCGCGTATTCCTTGGCTTGTACCTTTTTCCAGAGATCACTGGGTCCAGTTTCAATAAAGGCTTGTCGACCAGAGGTCTGCTTACTTGACTCTGCTAAGTTTTCTGGGGTATAAACCCTGCCGGTTCTTGTCATACCTTGCGCTGCAACTGTTTCCCCAAACTTGGATTATCCCTTTCTTCTTTCCTTGACTGTGTATTCCCATGGTATAGATTTTGAGTGGAATGGTGTTATGGCTGTCATTGCTACTGGAATAGGTACCCTCACCTTGGAAGGTAATACAGCAACTTCAAAGGGCTCTGGCGCCTTTGGGGACCCAAACTCGACCTCGGTCGGTGTTGGCATCTTTGCGGAGGCTGGTGCTTCAAACTCTAGCGGTATGGACATGTTCACCTTAGCATTTTCAGAAGGCTGTATTTGGACTACAATCAGATTGTGAGTGACTGTTGGTTTCTTTGGATTGTCACCTTCTGTGACCAAACTGATTGATCATTTGGGATCCCAATCATCTTATATTTCAATCATATGAACACCTCCACCCTTGTAGTCTGGTAGAGGATTGTTGCGGATGTTCGGAGCAGGATCATTTGCCACAATAATCTTGTTATCAATTAAAGCCTGGATCTTGTCCTTCAGGGAGCGGCACTCATCAATGGTATATCCCTTCATGCCAGAATGGTAAGCACAGGTTTTGTTTGGATTAATACATTGAGAAGGGTTTTTAGGGATTATGGCAGGGATAGGGGTGACATAACCAGCAGCATTGAGTCTCTCGTACAGCTGGTCAATTAGCTCAATAATGGCGGTGTATTGTTTGGGAGGTCTGCGGTCAAAATTTGGTTGGGGTCTAGGAATGTTTTGGCAAATGGGAGGTGATTGGTACTGAGACGGTTGAGTGTTGTAGGCTTGGTAGAATTGTGCGGGTTGGGAATATCTAGGTGAACTGGGTTGGTATGTGGGAGGTGGAGGTGATTGATAGGTAGGTGGTGGAGTTTGGTAAGAAGGTACAGGTATTTGGAGATTTGGAGTGGGCTGATATGTAAGTGGAGATATCGGGTAGGACTAATATTTGACTGGTGATTTGGTCCTCTATGCAACCATTATGGCACTTACATCCCTCTTCTTAGATGTACCACCGGACTGCAGAGCTTTGTTGGTGGCTTGCAAAGCTTCAAAATTAGTGACTATACCGCTCTTGATGCCTTCTTCAATTCTTTCTCCCAGCCTGATGATGTCAGAAAATTTATGGTTCTCGATCAACATTAGCCTTGACGAAAAACTTGTTCATCTGTTAATCCCCTAAACCAGGTCGAACCTTAGCAGCCTCCAACGAGTGGAATACTCGCAGAACGTTTCTATAGGTTTCTTTTTTAAATTCTGAATAGAAAACACATCTGGTGCATTCTCCATGTTTAACCTAAACCTGTCCATGAAGTCTAACACCATACTAACCCAGTTTGACCACTTCTTGGGGTCTTGGCTAATTTAACAAGATAGAGCATCTCCTTTCAGGCTTCTCATGAAAAGCTTCATCCAGATTATCTCATATTTCCCTACTCCGACCAGCTTGTCATAGTATGTCCTCAAGTGTACCCTGGTATCCACTGTACCATCAAACATTTCGAACTTGGGATGCTTTTACCTCTCGGGTAGCTTGACATCTGGTTGAGTGCAAAGGTCCTCGTAATTCAGTCCTTCGATCCCCTTTCTTCCTTCAACACCCTGAACTCGGCTGGTCAACTTCTTGAGTTCTGCGGCCAGATTCTTTATAAGAGAGTCTTTGTCATCAGACTCAGGTGTGCTCAAGGTGGGTTGAATGGGGTGTGGTATGGTTTCCACATAGATGGGGGTGTTGTGGTGATGATCATTTGTGGAGTTTAGTGGTTCAGGGTTTAGCAGTGGGGTGTTATTTGAAGTGTGGCATGTGTTGCAGTGGTGATGGGGAGTGGGTTTGTTTTGTGGCTTAGGGATTCTTTGAGGAGGTACGGGATTTTGAGTGTTGGGAAAGCTGATATCCGGGGTAGTGAGGGAGAATGACAAGCTTGCCAAGTTCCGAACTTGGTCCAGTTCTTCCTGAAATTTTAATAACTTTTGTTCGAGTTGAGAGGCACTTTCTTTGGAAACCTGAATACCCTGAGAAGTCTCTACCCTTTCAGCTGAACTCTCCTTTTTGTTATTGCTCAAATCTTCCATTTTTCCATTGTTCTGGTTTCTGATAGGACTCGGAGGAGGAGGAGGCGGAGGACCCTTGGATCTTGTGGAATATGATGATGACGCCAGAATGCATGAACTAACCTTTTGGGAGGGGAATAAGCAAAAGTAAAAACAAAAGGTAACAAGTCAGTAGGGATCGTGAGAAACAAAAATTGGAATATTTAATCACATAGCGTAAAAGTATAAATCGTGTCCTAATTTGGGAGCCTCGTTGTGCCTGAGGTAGGCCTAGCGACAAGTAAATTTGGAGAACATAGAATGCTAAATGCCTTATTTTATTGATGAAAAATAAGACGAATCCCAAAACAACACTAAATAACAGGAAATGAAAATGTCGCTAGTGGCTATAGGCCTTATTACATTTGTAAAGCAAAAAATAAACTCCTATCTACTTGGTCCCAGAAGGACCTTCCCCAGACTTGGCAATGTTGGCTCCCTCGTACAGTTCTCCCATCTCGCGCAATCCCAGTAGCAAGTAGGCCCCCGCCAGATGTCTGCCTTCATTTCCTTCAGCAACCTTCCTAGATACTTTCTGACAAGAATGCAGATCTCTCCACCAATTCAACAACTGTGGGTGGATGTTGGTGACCATGCCGAATATGGGGACTTCGTGCCTCATTTTCTTCAAAACAAAAAGGTTAGCACCTTTTCCCCACCAGACTCAACTATTTAACATCAATAGTTAGCATAACAAAACATTTAGTTCTCCAAATAAATGCACAGAACGTGGTAGCGTCCGTTTGGGTTTCAAGGAAACCCAGTGGACTTTGGACAAGGCTATCTTAAAGATTCATTTTACGGATAACATAACTGACTCGGCTAAGTTTGACCATGATTCATGCACAACTTTAAAGGAAAATGGTTTCTATGGGGTATTAGGCTAGGTCCCCTTGATCAGACAACTCAAGAGGGAAAGGAGCAAAACTGTCGATGGCACCGCTGATCGACTAGTTTTACCGCAAATATGCCTTTTGCCAAATTTAGGGGGTGATAATATTGGAAGGGCGCAGCCACTCATTATAAGTGTTGCTATGGTAATTTGTTTGGCACGAGTGGAATCTGATGTTGAAAAATGCAATACAATAATTAACAAATTGTCATATACTTTCACGTTCATAAAATAATGATTACAATGATTGCTCATAAACAGTATTGAAAGAAAGCGGTAAAAGAAAGTATTAAAGAAAAAAAACAAAGAGCCAAGTCAGTTTCGTAGTAGAAAAGATATAAAGACATTAAATAAAGGCAATGAAGAAACAGTAAAGTCACAAGCAACATGAAATGGTAAAAGCCTAACAATATCCCCAGCAGAGTCGCCATGCTGTCGATGCCCCCTTTTTCTAAAGGCAAAATCGGGTTTACGACGTTTGGGAAGACAACTCTATTCTTTTTGGGAATTTGGGTTTGAGGTTTAGAAGAGTTGCCATCTAATGATTAAGTGCATTAGGACACTAAGAAAATAAAAAGAAAACAAGAAGAACTAGAGAATGGGTAAGGGCTTGAAATTATCTCAGGGGGAAGGTGTTAGGCACTCCCCAAGATCCACTAGTGTGGTTCCCGGCCATGCTACAATTGTGAATTTAAAGAGAATAAACATACAATACAGTATTCCCATAATAATTACAATTAGGCACGTATAAAGATTAACCAAACATGTTGAAGTTAGGGAATAAGTGGTTTTCATAGTTGTTCAAAAGAGTGTATAAATGCAGAAAAATGGGGATCAAGTAATGAATACAAATAATCGAACAAGGAAGTGAATGAACAGGAATTTTTAGAGGAAAAACAGTGCGGAAAATTTAAAGGGGGGTTTTAAATGACTGAAGTGAAATACAAGGTTTAAAGAGCTGGAAATTGACAATTTAAAGAAAAACAATAACGAAAGTACATAAGGAGGGAGGGGGGGTCCTAGGTTTACAAAATAGATGGATCATCCACGCAACACCTGATAACCAATTGCACGTGTGGTGTTATCACGTGATCATCATCTCCATGTCTACCCTTTCCCACCCCGTTAAGGTATTAAAGCGCGTAATAGTATCGTCACTTATTGAATGCTACTACCTGTCTCAATCCTATCAGTCCCAGAGGCATTGAGACTACTAATCCTAAAGGGTGGGAGTTGGGGGCCTTTCAGATGTTTAAAAGGATAAAAAGTCTAGGCGACAGACAAAACACACAATCAAAAGAGTGGAAGGCAAACAAAAGTTAAGGCTAAAACAGGCCTCCTCAATGAAAGGCAAATACATAGCATGACTTCACATACTTGTTATGGTCTGAATTAAATTTAAAAGCGTTAAGACAAGCTGATTTATCACATATTTTTTAAGATGAGGAGTTCGAATTAGCCTTGTCTGGTTGTAGTTATCAAAAACTGCCACAGTTGATTAATTACCTAGTAGTTTGCCTAAGTGAGACCTATATGCATGATATCTAACAAAGCGCACTGATTTTAAATAAGAATTACTGGTTTTATAAACAAAGAAGATCGGCAGATTTTAAAAGGCTTTACGCCTGATTTTAGATATATAGATAAAATAGACGAGTGATTCGATTGGTTATTCTTATAGGCAAATTGTATAAGCGTTATTGGTTTTAATCGATTACGTAGATGCAAGAATCCTATAGGCATGACATCTAGAATGAAGTCGATTTATTAGACCTATGATTGTTTGCCTAATGATAGATATATGCAGTAAGTGTAAAAGTATCTATGTCATGGTTTCTATATGCAGAGATGCAGAAGTTTATATATAACATATAGGCATGATGTCTATGCGAGTGCAAGAATTAAAATCCTATAAGCAAGTTATCTAAAATGAGAATGCAGAAGTTTATAGGTACCTATAGGCATGTTGTCTAAGTGAATGCAGGAAATTAAAAAATCCTATAGGCAAGTTATCTACCCTTTACATACAATCATTCCCATCCCTTTTCACTAGCCATCCGCAATAGTTATTAAAAAATCATTACAGATCCGAATAAATCAAAAGAAAGAGAGAAAAAATTATATCAGAAGTTCCAGCTACAACCAAACAGCCTAATTCAGACTCAAAGTCCGACAATATGAGATAAACCAACTTCCAGGATCAAACTTCCAAAAGCCTTTCTCATCCTTTGGGTGTGTCAAAGTTCCAAGGAGCTTCAGGAACTCCAGGCAGTACTTACACCCAATTACATTTCAAAATTAAGAACATGGTGCAGTGTGAAATTTCCAGCCCTTAAATGTCCCAGTTGAGAGAGAACTCAAGGTCCCAAAGCAAGGCTCATAAGAGGGGGGGCAGAACTTAAGAGTCTAAGGATAAGTGTAAGTGCATAGGGGAAGAGTTGGGGAGAGCCATGGCAGGCTAGTGGTCATGCCCAGCAATTGGGGAATGCTGGCACACCCCTGACCAGCCTGTTGGCCAAACTTAGGAGTTAGGATCCATTGTGAATTAGGTTATGGCGTGAGCAATAATTAGGATACTGCCAGACCAAGGACCTCAACTCAAACATATAGTAGGGAATAGGGGTAGGGATTCACAATAGAAAAAAATACAAAGAAGAATATAATTAGCATAGATCATTAAACATGAGCAGTAAAGAAGACAAGAGTGCTGGAACTATAAAGTAAACACATAGGGGTGAGGCAGAAAACTTAATAAAAGACAAACGAGTTTCAAGGGAAAGCAAGTAAAATAGTAGTCTTGAAAAAGCCAATTTGTAAGCGAGCAGTTCCAAAAGATCTCATAAAAGCAAAGTGTTGAGAGAGTATTGAACTCAAACCAGTAATGTGAGTATGCGAGTTGGGAGTAAGAAGTTCGAGGTATTGAACTTGAAGTGTAGATGAAAGCATTGAATTTTAAGTCTGTTAAAAGGTGTCCTCCCTTTAAAGTGCAGAAGTGAAATCTTTTTTATAGTGCAGAGAAGCAAGTAGAAAAGGCAAGAAATACTATTGAAATCAGTCTCCCTTTGCTTAAGGGATGCTGATTCCAACGAGTGGAATTAGTTAAGGAAAGAAATTTCTAATTAAAACCTTTCAAAGTAGCACAAAGGAGGTAAGTACATAGAAGTTATTTAAGGAAAATAGTCAATGGTACACGGTTTGTGCCAAATATGGTAAGGGAATCAATTAAACAGCCATGAAACCAAAAATTACAAGTTCAATTGAATGAACCAAGTCAATAAAGGTAAAGGAGGTTCAATCGAAGGAAAATCAGTAACAATTCATCAGCGTTATAAAGGGGATTTCAGAATCAATCAATTAATTGGTGAAACCTTTTTTTGAAAGAGGAATTTTCTCATATATAAAGCACACAGATCAAACAAAAGAGTCGTTAGGTTATAGAAAATAGTTTAACACTGAAAGTCTCAGAGTCACAAGCAAAAAGGATTTCAAGTTGATTACAGACTCACAGTGAGTTTCAGAGCCTAGGGTCCCAAAATGAAACCCTAGTACCACTTATCGAAGAAACCCCAAAACCTAGGGTTTTGAATAGAGTCATACAATAGAAGATGAGCAAACAAGTCCTTGAAAAGAGGCTTAGGAGTCTCGAGAGACAAACATACGCAAACAAGTTCAGAAGAAAGAGATGACACTAGTTTTAAACAATAGTAGGGAAAATATTCTTAGTAGGGACACGACCAGGGTTCAGTAGAGTGAACAAAATCGTAGAATCCAAACATAAGCACACATAGCAAACAACGCAAATTAATATGCGAGCATAAGATTAATAACAAAAGATAGAAAAGTCTAGCATAATAGGACATAAACAAAAGAGTAAACTTATGCTTAATAAGAAGAAAACATGCGAGCAAAAACACACATAAAGAAAATACAGGAAGAATCAAAAATATTTGAAGAGACCCTTTTAGAAACCCTTAAATCGAATTTGAACGATTTTGAAAAGGAAATTTGGGGAAAACCTTTAAAACATCAAATAACTCTCAGGCATATCACAGATCTAAAAGAAGTAAGCAAGTACAGAACCTCAGGCATCTTAGAGTTGTAGAGAAAAACCCTAGAAACGAGAAAGGTCTTGACGAAGGCCAAATCCTAAGTCGAGAAGACTCATATTGCGGGAACATGCCGGAAAATGGTCGGAGGAGCCATGAATCTATAGATCCAAGAAGGTATGGAGAGAATCATTAAAGTCAGGCTTCACAGACTTGAGTAGCCTGGTTTTAATGGCGTGAGAGGTGAGTACAGTCCATTCATGGCTTGGAATGCCGAGGATTCCGGTGAAAACATGGTAGAAACAGGTGGGAGATGATTAGGGTTTCAGAGTGGGCTAGAGAGAGTTTGAGAGATGAAGCGTTCAAAGGCGGCGTATCTGATAGAATGGATTAGGATTTGGTGGGTGAGGGAATAAAAAAGGAAAGAATGAATATCGGTCGTTGACTAAAATTATCAACGACCTGGATTTAAAGGGAAGCCGGATGGTTTTAAAATAATTGGGTCAATGGCGTGTTAAATTGAAATTGGGCCGGTCAATTTGGAATTTGAAATTGGGCTAATTGGGGAGGCTGTTTTGGGCTAAAATTGAAACCAAATAGGGTTAGACTTTAAATAGCCACTTTTTCCCGTTTTCATTTTATAAAAATAACAAAATGATTTCTGAAAACAAATTAAAGGTACTAAGTTGATTAATAATATATAAATATTAAATTAAAAATACTATAATTAATTTTTTAATTATAAATGCAATTAAATCTTAAAATAGGCTAAAATTACAATTATGTGCAATTTAATTTTAAAATACTCAATAAATTTGTAACAAAATGTGAAAAATTATCCTTAGCTATATTTTTGTATAAATATGAGGATAAAATAAATTAATCAACAAAAAATAATAATTATGAGAGTAGTTACTGATTTTTGTGCTGCTAAAAATGAAAAATAAATTGATTTTAAAAATCTTTAAAAATCAGAAAAATACAAAAACCTTTGGGCATGCTTATATATGCATGTACATGCTATTTTGAAAGTATTTTATATATAGAAATACATAGGGAAAAATTGGCTATCTACACAAACTACCAAGGCAGTCAATCTTCCAAAGGCTGCATGATCACAAAGACAAGCTGCCCAAGACTCAAGGCTACAAACCGACCACCACCTTTTAAAACTGACAAAATTTTCATTGTTTTAAGATGGAACAAAGCAATGCAGATAAAGTGATTCCAAAAAAAGGGATGAAAACAAAAAGAAAAGAAAATGAATAGAAGAGAAGAGAAGAGCCGACAATGGGAAGTTTCTCAAATATCTGCCTTTATCTGTCTTGCTAGTGTGCATAAATTTCATTTCTCTCGTAGGATAAAAGTCCTAGTCTGATAGATTTTCCTCACAATAGAAATCTTAGTCCGATTAATCATTCTCCTAAGATAGAAAATCTAGTCGGAGACTCTTTCTCCTAGGATAAGAAATCTTAGCCTGATGAATTTTCTCCCAAAATTAAAAAATACCTACTCTGATGAACTTTATCCTAGGATAGAAATCTTAGTTCTATGAATCTTTCTCCTAAGATAAGAAAATCTAGTCTGATGAATATTTCTCCTGGGATATAAATATTACTGAGATGAATCTTTCTCCTTAGATAAGAAGCCCTAGTCATATGGCTTTTCTCCTAGCATATAGGTCTTAGTCTGATAAATCTTTCTCCTAAGAAAAGAAAACCTAGTATGATGAGTCTTTCTCCTATGATAAACGTATTACTCTGATGAATTTTTCACCTAAGATAAGAAAACCTAGTCTGATGAATTTTCTCCTAGGATAGAAATCTTAGTCTGATAAATCTTTCTCCTAAGATAACAAAAAAAAAAGAAAAAAAACTAGTCCAATGAATTTTTCTCCTAGGATAGAAATCTTATTCTGATAAATCTTTCTCCTAAGATAATAAAAAAGAAAAAGAATTCCGGATTATAAAAAAGTCATTTGTTCATGCCCTCGGATAAATGCGTTGGGGAAATTAGTTAAAAAAAGTTTTTGTCACGACCCATTTTTCATAATAGGTCATGATGGCGCCCGACACCATTTGTCAGGCCAGCCAACGCAGAAGTAAAAATTCTCATTTACCTTTACCAAAAACCATTATAATAGATTTTTCCCAATTTAAAGTCATAAACCAGCAAGGATCAATAAAATGTAAAGATAGTTACACAACCCAATATAACGTCTACTACTGTATGTGCCAGAACCTGGTGTCACAAGCTACATGCAACTAGTAGAATATACACAAAATGAAATATACCCTATCCTACTGTCTGAATCAGGATAAACAGAAACAACAACAAAAAGAATGCAAGGAAGACTTCTGCAGCTGCGGATCGGCAAGAAGGGAGTGCAGCTCACCGTAGAAGTCCCATATGCGCTCACTGATATGCACCAGAGTGATGTCCGGATCCACCTGCCTCAAATCATGTACATTTAAGTACAGAAGTGTAGCATGGATACATAAACAACATGTACCTAGTAAGTATCCCGTCTAATCTCGAAGAAGTAGAGACGAGAGGTCGACTCGATAATTACTAAGGTCATTTTATATATATATATATATATATATATATATATATATATATATATATATATATATATATATATATATATGTTCAATTTGTGAAATTTACAAGTATCAATAGTTTATGGAAAGTGGTATAAGTCAAGAACTTTACAGCATCAAGTTCATAATTTATCACATGAGCAAATGGCAAAATAAAGCATGTATAAGCTTTTCCACAATTAACATGCACACATAATACCGAGGTGATGACCCGAACCAACAGAAATAAACCGTGCACTTGTCGAGGGTCAACGGCGTGCCTATAGATGCATCTATTCATATCGAGGCGATCGGCCCGATCCACAAATAAAGATGAAATATCAAGTTCACACACATGACACATAAAGGGTCAATATTACCAAATAAACTTAATTAACTATAGAAATATGCTCATATCCCCTTTTAAAGTATCTAGTACACACTAGGTGTTTATAACAACAATTTAACACAAGAGATATATTTAATAGGCATGTTGTAGGTCCTAAGCTACCCGGACATTTAACATAGTAGTAGCTACGCACGGGCTCTCGTCACCTAACGCGTGCGTAGTCCCCGCATTTAGCAACAAACACCCAAACATTAATCCTAAGGGGACAATTCCCTCTTACGAGGTTAGAAAGGAGACTCACCTCGCTCCGAAGCGCAGTTCCGATACCAAGAATAAGCCTAAACCCTCAACTCATAGCCAAACGAGCACCAACTAATTAAAATAAGCAAGAACTAGTCAATAAGGGCTTACAAGGTTAAATTCTAATTGTTTAAGCAATTTCCTAACCATAATTACAAGTTACCTAATTTCCGACCCCGGGCCCACGTGTCCGGTTTCCAATATATTTCAGAGGAAGTTGTTCTCTACCACCTAAGGATCACAAATATATGATTTCTAGTTCATTTCATGGCAAATTATAGGATTAAATCTTAGTTTTGACTAAACCCTAGGTATAACTCTAATCTCTTGTTTTTTACCTAATTTTAGTGTTAAATCTACCTAATATTTATGTATTTGAACTAAAAGTGAGTGGGAATTACTTACCTTGCAATGATATGCGGAAACTCTCTCTTTGAAACCCCCAAAATCACCCAAGTGTGTAGTGAGAAATGAGAGAAATGAGTTTGGGTTCGTATTAATGAACCCTTGTGCCCCCAGTGATTTTCGCTTCTACACAAGGAATCCCGCTTCTATGGGTTCCGCTTCTGCGGATAGGAACCGCTTTTGCGGAAAAGGACAAGGGGGCCTGGGCCGCTTCTACGGTCTAAACCTCGCTTCTGCGAGGCCACTTAAGCGGAAAGCCCACCATTTATGCGGTTCTGGGCCTAGGTGGATGGACCGCTTCTGCGGTCAGGGGTCCGCTCCTGCGGTTTCCCCTGGGCCTTGCCCCTTCCGCTTCTGCAATAAAACGACCGCTTCTACGGTCTCGCTTCTGCATCCAAGAGCCATAGAAGCGGTTATGACAGAAGCAGCAGATGAGGCTTTTTCCTAAGTTTTGAACTTCACTCGAACCTCGACCATTTGACGCTCGGGCCTCTTGAGCCCTGCCCGAACATACTGACAAGTCTGAAATCACGAGGCAGACCTGCTCGAACCCTCAAAACACTTAAAACGACGCCAAATCGAGGAATAAGCCCCAAAACTAAATGATTCATATCACTGAACCTTCAAGTTCTAAATTTCCTTCTAACGGGTCAAAACGCCCTTAAACCACTCGAATTGACACCAAATTTTACAGGTAAGTCTTAACTGATATTCCGGACATGTACCAAGTTTCGGAATCAAAATCTGAACTCGATACCTATGAAAATAATGATTTCTTGGTTTATTCAAATATTTGAAACTTAAACTTAACAATTTCACATAAAAATTCATTACTCGGGCTAGGGACCTCGGAATTCGATTTCGGCCATACGCCAAGGTCCCATATTTTCTTGCAGACCCTCAGAAATTGTCAAATCACGATTTCGGGTCCGTTTCTCCAAAATGTTGCGTGAAGTCAAACTTGGCCTTTTTAAAGAGACTTAAAGAAGCAACTAGGCTTATTCTTGCTCAAAACTCTTCTAACTTCCGAACCACCCGTCATAAATTAGCTAAAGCAAGTGCGGAAAGTATTATTTAAGGGAATAGGGTTTGAAAATGCAAAACGACCAGTTGGGTCGTTATATTCTCCACCTCTTAAGCAATCGTTCGTCCTCGAACGGACATAGAAAAGTACCTGCACTGCCGAATAAGTGGGGATATCGGCTCTGTATGTCCTCCTCGGACTCCCAGGTCGCCTCCTCGATCGGTTAGCCCCTCCACTGGACCCTTACCACAGAAATCCTCTTGGACCTCAACTGGCAGTCCTTTCTATCAACAATGGCAACTGGCTCCTCCTCATAGCCCAAACTCTCATCTAACCGTATGGTACTGAAATCCAACACATGTGAATAGTTGGCACGATACTTCCAGAGCATCGATACATGGAAGATTGGATGAACTCCTGATAAACTTAGAGGTAAAGCAAGCTCATAGGCAACCTCTCCAACTCGCCTCATTACCTCGAAGGGGCCAATAAACCTTGGGCTCAACTTGCCCTTCTTTCCGAACCTCATAATGCCCTTCATGGGTGAAACCTTCAAGAGAACCTTCTTGCCAACCATAAATGATACATCGCGCGCCTTTTGATACGCGTAACTCTTCTGCCTGAACTGAGCTGTACGGAGCCTCTCCTGAATCAACTTTACCTTATCCAAGGCATCGTGAACCAAATCTCTACCAAGCAACTTAGCCTCACCCGGCTCAAACCACCCGATAGGTGAACGACAACGCCGACCATATAATGTCTCATAAGGGGCCACCTCTATGCTGGACTGATAGCTATTATTATATGCAAACTCCGCCACGGGTAAGAACTGATCATACTATCCTCCAAAGTCAATCACACATGCCCTAAGCATATCCTCTAAAATCTGAACTTTCCGCTCCGACTGCCCGTCGGTCTGAGGATGGAATGCCGTGCTAAGCTCCAAGCGGGTCCCCAACTCACTCTGAACAGCTCTCTAGAAATGGGAAGTGAACTAAGGGCCTCTGTCTGATATGATGGAGACCGGCACGCCGTGCAACCTCACTATCTCCGGAATGTAAATCTACATATCTCTCTACCGTATAAGTAGTCGCCACCGGAATGAAGTGGGCGGACTTGGTAAATCTATCCACAATAACCCACATTGAATCAACCTTCCGCTGAGTCCGAGGCAACCCAACCACGAAATCCATGGTGATGCGCTCCCACTCCCATTCCAGAATGGGCATCCGTTGGAGTAGGCCACCTGGCCTCTGGTGCTCATGTTTAACCTATTGGAAATTCAAACATTTAGCTACATACTCCGCAATGTCCTTCTTCAACCTCCGCCACCAGTAATGCTGCCTCAAGTCACGATACATCTTCGTGGCACCTGGATGAATGGAGTACCTCGAGCTGTAGGCCTCTTCTAGAATCCTCTCTCTCAAGCCATCAACATTAGGAACACATACACGGCCCTAAAGCCATAACACACCATCCTCGCCAATAGAAATGTCCTTGGCACCTACTTGAAATACCGTCTCTCTAAGAACTGCCAAATGTGGATCATCAAACTGACGGGCCTTAATCTGCCCCAATAACAAAGATTGAGCAACCACACATGCTAGAACTCAGTTGGGCTCTGAAATGTCCAATCTCACAAGTCTGTTATCTAAAGACTGAATGTCCAAAGCTAATGGTCTCATCTAAGCAGGAATGAATGCCAAGCTACCCATACTCTCCGCCTTCCTACTCAAGGCATCCGCGACCACATTTGCCTTGCCTTGATGATAAAAAATGGTAATGTCATAATCCTTTAGTAACTCAAGCCACCTGCGTTGCCTCAAATTAAAATCACTCTGCTTGAACAAATGCTGCAAGCTGCGATAGTCTGTATAAACCTCACATGACACTCCATATAAATAATGCCTCCATATATTAAGAGCATGAACAATCGCCGCCAACTCTAATCGTGTACAGGGTAAATTTTCTCATGAACCTTCAGCTGACGTAAAGCATATGCAACAACTCGCCCCTCCTGCATCAATACACATCCCAAGCCAATGTAAGAAGCGTCACAATACACTGTATACATCCCTAAACTATAAGGAAATACAAGAACTGGTGCCGTAGTCAAGGCCGTCTTGAGCTTCTGGAAGCTTTCCTCGCAATCATCGGACCAACAGAACGGGGCACCCTTTTGGGTCAATCTGGTCAGAGGTGATGCAATAGATAAAAAGCCCTGCACAAATCGTCCCTAATAGCCTGCTAACCAACCCCAAGAAGCTCCTGATCTCGGTCACTGAAGTAGGACGTGGCCAACTCTGAATTGCCTCAATCTTCTTGGGATCCACCTTAATACTCTCTCCTGACACTACATGGCACAAGAATGCTACTGACTCTAGCCAAAACTCACACTTGGAGAACTTAGCATAAAGCAGCTGTTCTCGCAAGGTCTGAAGCACTACTCTCAAATGTTGCTCGTGCTCCCCCAGGCTGCGTGAGTATATCAAGATGTCGTCAATGAAAACGATGACAAAAGAATCAATATAAGGCCTGAACACCTTGTTCATCAAATCCATAAATGTCGCCGGAGCATTAGTCAAGCCAAAGGACATCACCAGGAACTCATAGTGGCCATACCTAGTCCTGAATGCAGTTTTCTGAACATCCGAATCTCGAATCTTCAACTGATGATACCCTGACCTCAAGTCGATCTTAGAGAACACCCTAGCACCCTGCAACTGATCAAACAAATCATCAATATGGGGCAATGGATACTTGTTCTTGATGGTGACTTTGTTCAACTGGCGATAATCAATGCACATCCGCATAGTCTCATCCTTCTTCTTCACGAATAGCACCGGTGCACCCCAAGGTGATACACTGGGCCTGACAAACCCCTTTGCTAACAAATCCTCCAATTGCTCCTTTAGCTCCTTCAGCTCCTTAGGAGCCATACGGTACGGTGGGATAGATATAGGTTGAGTGTCTGGAGCCAAATCAATAAAAAAATCAATATCACGGTCCGGAGGCATGCCAAGAAGATCAGAAGGAAAAACATCGACGAACTCTCGGACTGCTGGCACTGAATCAATCATCGGAGACTCTATGGTGGTGTCTCGCACATAAGCTAGATAAGCCAAACATCCCTTCTCCACCATGCGCTGAGCCTTCAGGAAAGAAATGACCCTGCTAGGCATATCAACTGTGAAACCCTTCCACTCCAATCTCGGTAACCTTGGCATCGCTAAAGAAACAGTCTTGGCATGGCAATCTAGAATGGCGTGATATGGAGATAACCAATCCATGCCTAGGATAACCACAAAATCGATCATATCAAGCAACAGAAGATCTGCTCTAGTCTCAAAACCACAGAAAGTAACCACACAAGACTGGTAGACCCGATTCACAACCACAGAATCACCCACATGAGTGGACACATGAACTGGAGCACCCAATGACTCAGGAGAAATAGTCAGGAAATGAGCAAACAGAGATGATACATAAGAATAAGTGGACCCTGGATCAAATAATACCAATACATCCCTACCGTTGACGGAGATAATACTGTGATAACGGTATCTGAGGCCAATGCATCCAGCCTGGCTGGAGAGCATAGAATCTAGCTGGAGCACCTGCTGTCTGGCCTCCACCTGACTGAGGAGTAGCTGGCTGACCTCTCCCTGTCTGGCCTCCACCTCTGGATCGGCCTCTACCACTATGCCCTCCACCTCTAGGTGGCTGGGCTGTTGGTGCTGGAGTCATGGGCTGCTGCCCCTGCTGTACTGCCTTTCCCCTAAGCCTGGGGCAGTATCTCATAATGTGACCTGTGTCACCGCACTCAAAACAATGTGGTGCGGTGACATGCTGCCTTGATAACTGTCCCTGATGACTCGTAGACCTCGTGGGAGGAGCCTGGATAGCCGGTGCGCGATATGAAGTCTACGGCATAGCACTGAAGTAGGGACCAGAAGAACTCTGAGGACCTGAATACCCACTGGAAGAACCCTAAATAGCTGGTAGGCGGTAGGAACTCTCTGGCATGGCACTGAAATAGGGGCGTGCTGGAGCACCCCGAGGGAGGGGAGGTGGTGGTGCTGAAAATGGGGGCCTACTGGGCTGACCCCTCCCATACTGACCTCTGCCCCTAGCTGGGGCACCTCTGAACTCTCCAAAGAATCTGGCTCTCTTGTCCTGCTATATCTGCTCCCTACCCCTCTGATGATATCCCTCAATCCGACGAGCAATCTCGACCACAAGCTGGTACTCTGTACCCATCTCCACCTTCCGGGCCATACCCAATCGAATACTGGGCTGCAATCCGACGACAAACCTCCGCACTCTCTCTGCATCTATAGGAAGTAACATAAGTGCATGGTGAGATAACTCAGAAAACCTTGCCTCGTAGTCGGTCAAAGACATCTGACCATGCTCAAGGTGCTCAAACTGATACCGCAGCTCTTCCCTCTCAGAGGGCGGAATATACTGTCCAAGAACAACTATATGAACTGACCCCAAGTGATGGGAGGAGAACCGGCGGGCCTACCAAGAACATAGGGCTGCCACCATCTACGAGCCCTGCCCTCAAGCTGAAAAGTAATGAAGTCGACTCCATGCGACTCCAATATCCTCATAGCATGCAGTCTGTCCCCTGCACCTATCGATAAAATACTGAGCGTCCTCATGACGCTCACCTCGGAAGACTGGAGGGTGAAGTCTGGTCCATCTGTCTAGTAACTTCTACGGATCGAACTCCACAGCTGGCCTAGGCTGGGGTACTGCTGCAGCAACTGGCTGAACCCCCTCTGCGGGTAGTGCACCCGGAGTCTGATATACCACGCTGCATGACCTGGAGCCTAAGTAGTAGGGGTCTGTGCTCCCCCTCCTGCCTGAGAAGCAGCTAGGTCTGCTGGAAATAAACCAGCTTGAGTCATGGTATCCAAGAACTGGAGCATACGACCCATGACTTCCTGAAATCCCGGCGTAGTCATGAAATCCGCCGGAGTAGGCACAGCTGCGGGTGCCTCGACCTGCTCTTTAGTAGTGGGATCCCTCGTAGGGTCTGCTGGTGGTGCAACTGGAATAGCTCTGGGATGCCATCATCCCCTACCACGGGCCGGTTCCCTCCCCCGGCCTCTACCTCGGCCTCTGGCAACAGGGTGAGCAGCTCCTCCCGGGTCCGGAACATCGGCGGTACGAGTCCTCACCATCTGTGAGAGAATAGAAAAGGAAATTGAGTATACTAACCGCTGCACGATGGAAAATGAATAAAGAGTTGTCTTTCCTAACACCCTATAGCCCCTCAAAGATAAATATAGACGTCTCCGTACCGATCTACAAGACTCTATTAGGTTTACCCGTAACTTGTGAGACCTACGTGAACCTAGTGCTCTGATACCATGTTGTCACGACCCATTTCCCATAATAGGTCATGATGATGCCCGACACCATTTTTCAGGCCAGCCAACGCGGAAGTATAATTAAATTCTCATTTACCTTTACCGAAAACCATTATAATAGACTTTTCCCAATTTAAAGTCATAAACCAGTTAGGATCAATAAAATGTAAAGACAGTTACACAACCCAAAATAACTTCTACTACTGTGTGTGCCAGAACCTGGTGTCACAAGCTACGGTCAACTAGTAGAATATACACAAAATGAAATATACCCTATCCTATTGTCTGAATCACGATAGACAGAAACAACAACAAAAAAAATGCAAGGAAGACTTATGCGGCTGCGGATCGGTAAGAAGGGAGTGCAGCTCACTGTAGAAGTCCCAGATGCGCTCACTAATATGCACCAGAGTGATGTCCGGATCCACCTGCCTCAAATCCTGTGCATTTAAGTACAGAAGTGTAGAATGAGTACATAAACAACATGTACCCAGTAAGTATCCCGT